>WBMV01002430.1:507110-547263 GCA_013396655.1 Campylorhamphus procurvoides
TGAAAAAATAATTCCTGTGGCTGTTGAGAGTAGATAATTACAATTATCAGGGAGCTGCCAGTTAGAAATAGTAGCTCTCTTGATGTATATATGGAAATCCAACAGAGAGCATGTGGTGTTCCTGTGGCTAATGAATTCTAAAGCCAAGCCAGGAGCTGGAAATACACAGAAACTCCCCACTGCAGGGATCTTTGGCACCATTGTGTGCCTCTGTGCCTGAGACAATGGGAACAATTTTATGCTAATCAGCGGAAATAAAATGCAACATTTTGGTACAAGAGAAATTAGCTGACACCAGCACTTGAACCTTTCTAAGCAGAAGTCTTGGTTTGTAGGTTATCAAAGTGGATAACACTGTGAGAGACTTCAAATTTATACAAGTTCTGGCAACTGCAACATGTTTTGGAGCTTCTTTATTTTCCCTATTTTTTTTTGCGACTAGAACACGGGAAACTTAGTTTTCCTTCCTTTTTTTTGTGGCTTTGCTATCTTAAGGGATACAAACTATGTCTTGCCTACAATAACTTATTTCTTTGAATGGAAGGATCTAGTACTTTCACATGCCTAGGTTAAATGTCCTGCTTAAGGGTACTTAAAAGTGATTGATAATAGGTCCTCAGAAAACAAATACAAAATCAGAGGCAGTGGCAGGGAGAGGTCAAAGGCAAAGGGCCAGTGGGGGTGAATGTGGTCAAGTAATAGGGGGTGATAGGGAGAGGAGGCTCTCGGAATGTGTGGGGAAAACATTCTATTGGATTGCCTTTAAGTCTTTCCAGCCAGTTCTGCTGCCAGGCTGGAGCTTTTCCTAGAATTTTATAAACCCCTGGGTAGCACATGAGAGAGTGTATGAACATTGTACATCATCACAAACATTGGAAACACACACACATTCAATATTGTATAGACTTCCTTGCAATCAAACCTCTTCTGCTTAAAGAAATAGTGAATAAATAAATTAAGCCATTACTCATTAGACGTTTTAATTTGGATTTATGATTTTGGGAGGCAAGATAAGCAGGAATCATGGGGTCAGTACACTGGAATGGGAGCATGGACAAAGTCAGGCACTGCTGTTCCTGTGATTAAGAAGTTACACCTTCCATGACACCAGCACGCCCGAAGCATCTGCCTCTGTTGTAAATATGGTTTGTCTGACAAAGCCTTGCTCGGGTAACTTGCATTAGTTTGTGCTGAAGTGTTTACCACTGGTGGTTATTCATGGCTCAAATAATGTAGAAGTGCTTTGATTACATGGTAATAAACCATATCTGAATGGCCAGATGAATACAGGTGTTCAGCCACTAGTGTTGCATCTCAGACAAGAAAAATAATCAGAACTAGCATTTAGAAATCCAGGCTTTTTATGGCAAAAAATAAGGGCTGTCTGGGAACACCACAGAGACAGTGAGAGTGCAGTTTGCAATACTGCTATCCAACAATATCAGGGGAATTGGTTGAAAAGGAATCCTAAAATACATAGAGCATTTGTGTATGGTCCACAGGATTCAAAGGGCTTTTTCACAGCAAAAGTCGCTCTTCTTTCTCTTGCTTTATCAATAAAATAGGAAACACTTAAATTGATAAGCCAAAGGAAAAAAGTCTTTATAATAACCACCCTAAAATATTTTTAAAAGCCCTTTTATCAAAAACATGTCTTTCACAGTATTTCTCACTAATTTTTACATGATGAAACCCACAGTTTGTAGCCACTAACACAGAAACAAATTGCTTGCACTAACAAGTAAGTGGTCTTTAAATGAAAATTCTAGTTCCATATGTTTGATAAACTCTGAGTAGGAGAGGATTTATATCCCTACAGTTTAAGCCAACCTTACACATTAGAACTACTAAGGTTGCAGCCTGTGGGGTTATCAAAGACCATGTCAAACCACTCATCCCTATTATAGAACTGAATTGTATCTAATTACTCCTCAAGTAAAATCTTTATTTTTTTGATGCTTCGCCTGACTTGCTCAGGATTTTGTCCTGAATGTGATTAGCTGTAAATTTCTTAAGTGAGAGACCTTTGCAGCTCCGATGGCCTCAGGTGCTGGTGTGAGAGACATTATATGAAAACAGTTTCTCTCAATCCAGCTGAGTTCGGTAGGATCAGAGGTGATGGGCTGGAAGTTTGTTCATGTTTACATTTTTATATTGTGAAATGAATACTATTGAAAAGTTTCTTAAGTTTCCCATGCAGTTTAAGGATTAAACCTTCATGACTAGATTTTCATGAATCACTTATGAGAAAAAAAGCAGTAATTTTTTACATACTAGTGAGTTGTTAGCAGTACATGAGAAATGTCTCTTGAAGCTTGGATGTTTTAGTATGGACATTTTAGCATTTGTTTTATTTCTTTAGAGAAATTACTCAATTTTTTTTAATTCACTTCACATGAGACAACACCAGAACCAGAATGTTATTAATAAAATCAGGCACATCCTTATTCTCCTCCAACTCACTGAATGAAAAGCAAACCCCTACTTAAGCAAAAGTAGGAAAGAATCTAGAAGTCCTTGAAGTACAGTAGGCATAACACAGTGCTGCAAAGAGGGTAAAATATGGCCTTTATATAAACTAAACTACACAGATTTTGTAGTTATTGCTGCATGGAAGTGTCCAAAGAATGTGCATGGGAAGGGTGTGAGGGTCTGAGTTTTGACTTAGAGAATGGTGAGGTCATTTGTCCCCATTTCTGTTCTATGATGCAGCAAAATCTTTCTGGCCCAGAACTGGATGTAAACAGATAAAACCACCTCTGCCTCCTCAAGGTTTGAATTTTGCTCTACAGTCCACATTTTCTGGAATCCAGTCGTGACAGGAATAGAGCAAGAAGAAGTAGAAGAAAAGAGAAAGGAATGGGGATAAACATGAAGCTTCCACCTTGCCTCAATTTTGAATTAAACATGTCAATCCCTGCTTTCTTACCCCTAAGTCTTCCTTCTCCATCCCAGGTCTCTGGGAGTTTATTTGAACCAGGTCCCTCACACAAATAAAGACAGCCCTGATATGTTAAAGAGGTGTCAAGTAATTCTTTGCCTCTCCTAACAGCCTGCTTAGGGAAGGTCTGCAGGGCCTCCTGCCCTCTGGAATAAAAAGTGATGGATGTGGGTACACAAACATATGTGTGCAGGCCTTCTGCATCCTGCTTTGTCAGCACTTGGCTCACTAAAACTGCTCCTGGTGACCCCAGAGTCCTCCAGCCAAGGCCAAGAAAAGCTGTGAAATGCAGAGCCCATTTTCCCAAGTTACTTGCACAAACCTCAGTGCAGGAGAAGTTATGGGTACGACAGGGACTAGGCAGGAATTGTCTTCTGTTAATTCATTGCATTATTACAACTTTAAAAAAACAAAATAAAAACAAAAACTGCAGAAAATAAATGAAGAACCTTGATCTTTATGGTTGATTTTTGTGTGATGCTGAGAAGCAACAAGAGCAAGAATTGACACTTATAGAAGAATCTCTTTTGACTTAGAGATATCAAAATACATTGTGTTCAGTATCGTTCTTTTCAGGGCACTCCAAACCTTAGAAGAATTGCCACTTTTGCAGTCAAATCCAAGTAACATCTGCTCTATGCAACCAGTCAATATTGTGGAAAAGTTCAAAGAATGAAGATCATTAGTAGTGTCAGCTTTACAACCAGAAGGTAATGGCATTGAAGTGAGCAAGTATAATACCCAACAATACCAGGCTCATTAACCAGTGATTTATCATGATGAAAAGACCTGTTTAACCTTTAGTCTTCACATGCTTTCTGTTTTTAACAAAAAGACCTATTATTTCTAGTTGTCAAGAGATAATTTGTGGGTTGTTAAAGGGATGTATTAAATTATACTTTAAACGATTATGCACAATTACACAAATATTGCTTTTGCGATGGGGTAAGTTGATGCTGTTATGATTTTTATTTTCCCCTCCTCTTGCAATTTTTTCATCAATTTAGAAAGAGAAATGATGGCATTATGTATCTTAGGGACACCAGTAGGTGACTTTTAGGCAAGTTAAATCGAGTTTGATGTCTGCAGCAAGTGAAGCACCAAAGCAGCAAAATCCAAATAAAGCATTTTGAAGATTGTATATACCAGTGAAAAAAGCTTGTTGTTGCCTCTGAACAAAGAGCTGCATGTCACTGACTGTGCTGCAAAATTGTATTTCTTTTATCCTTATGCTGGGATGTTTCATTAATTTAATTTTCTTTTTTTTGAAAGAAAGCACTGCTGATTCTAGATGGCTTCTGACAGTTGCTGTGTAACCTTGTCTACAGAAAAGTTGGTGACACAACTTATTCTGCACCACAATATCTGTGCCTTGCAAGCAATAAGCCTCTCAGAAAATGTCATTCTATCAAAATGTGGCAAACTGCGTGGTGACTTTTGTGATGCAGAAAAACACCCAGTGAGGGTTTGAAAGAACATGAGACTAATTTCGGATCTAATTAGATAATTTGTGATGCAATTCAGACTTGCATTGCAGGTCACTGGGAACACCCAATTGTCTCCTGTCTAGTTTCACATTTTCTCTATCTATTTGGTTCTTTGTCTATCCTTAGTATAATGGAAGGATAAATTTAGGGCTGACTCAGTAATTCCCCAAGTATTTTTGTACACCAAGAAATTCTAGACACAAACTGACCTGCATGAACAGATAAAATAGAATGATCATGGATGGACTTCACACCTGTCATACATCTAAATGTACTGATGTTTCAAATTTGTATATTTGAGAAAAGCCATTATCTAAGAAGTCAGTAGGAACAAAAATTATAGGGCTTAGCATGATAGTAGAGAGATCATAGGCAATACAAGGCAATATTCAAAATGAGCAATTGGGAAGGGTTTTCTAATCTATAATTGTGATTTTACAGCAGGAAGGAGTCTTGGTAATTTACAGGCAATGCAGTATTTGTGACAGAGTTCCTCTGAAGCAGGTACGTAATTGTAATACCTTTGAAATAAGCTGAGACTTAAGACCTTTTCTTTCCCTCCAGTTTGATTAACACAGATTTCAATCAATTATTGAGAAAATGGCTATATACACCTCTTTAAATAACAGAGACTCCAGATCTGCAGACCTCTGTCGACATCCTCTGCATAGATCTGGTAAATACCCTCTCCCTCTGCTTGCCTACAGGACTAAAATATTGGTCTCTGTTTTCTACTGTGAACATGTTATAAATTTTTAGGGAAAACGCTGAGAATGTTTCATTCTTGGTGATGCTGATCCACATCTTGATGATCACTTCTAGGTCTGAATAGACACCTGGGGATGTACTACTGTCTACCAGCTCAGCTGTGAAGTAATCTTGGCTGTCAAGAAAATATTTTAAAGCCCTGCTGAATTTGAGAAAAAGTTTGTACTGAAAATAAGCCCTGATGATGCCTATTCATCCAATACTGTAGTAATAGCATATTTGCTCATATTTCTGGGGTGCTAGTTTTGCTAGCACCCTCAATCTGTTCCCCTCAATCTGGTAAAAATCCAATCTTTGTCTTCCTTATGCAGCGTGACCACCCCAAGAACCATGGTGAGAGGGTAAGGTGAGCTACTCCTGCATCTTGGAGGTGGGGCATCACTACATCTTAAATAAATATTTAATTTAGTAGTTTAATGTTTAATAGTGGTGTGAGAAAAATCTCTTTTATTAAATTTAGAAAAACGGCAAAAGTCTGTGAAACAAAAGGAATATAACGAACAGGAAAATTTAATTACAACACGTGTTGGGTGCCCAGGTCACAGAGGATCCCCAGGAGCACACCTTCTGATTCAAAAACCATGCTTTTAAACTTTCTTAAAGCCCAATCCTGTGTACATCATGGGGGGGCGTTTCTTTTCCTTGGACTGGTTCTTCTGTGTCCCCCTCATGTCAGGGGCAGAGTTTCAGGCAACATGTCAGCTCCCATGGCCAGCCACGTGTCTGAGACTGTCCCAGCTATATTCCTAGTTAATATGGAATTGCCCTGTTCCTGAATGCTTAATCCCTGGCAGACATTCCAAAACTGGACTGGATGCCTTACAACTTCTGCAAAACGCCTATAGGTTAGTTACAACTAAAACCAAAAAATAAACCTTAGGTTAGCAACACTTGTTCAGTTAATTTGCTTGTAATAAAACCAGTTTTTGTATCTCTCATAATGAGATAGGAAATGTAAAATAAGATTTGAAGAACGCCATGATTTAGGATGCTGGTCTTGGAGGAAAGATGCTCTTGATTCTGGCTTCAGATTCAGGGATTGTTCCTGCATAATGGAAATGCAGCACTAGGAGAGACTGGCAATCATGCATCATGTAGCATCCATGTAATCCTCAGTGCTGGTGGTTTCCGAGATCTCTGTAGAAGCATTTCAGTTGCTTTCTTGAAAGGGAAGGATTGAAACCAAGTCTTCTGGTTGAGTGACCTGACCACCAGGCTCCTGAAGGGGTTGTGAACATACAGTCAGGATTTGCCTCAATATATCTTTTCTCTTATTTTAGTTTTTCCAAACATGTGCTTCGTTACAAAGCACTTCCTTTTAGTTCTGAATGCTTTTTGATATTTCAATGCTTTGTTTATGTTTAGGAAACTATAAACCTCCATGAATCTGACCTGTACTCCTTACAAATTAAACTGAGGAATCTACTAATTACACATTTGAGAGGATCAGGCTGCTAGTAGAAAACAGTGGGTTTAGCAGTATTAATTCTCAGCACTTTCCCAATGATCTAGTAACCAAGGTGGATCCTTCCCTCTTTAAACAACAGTCACTGATTTCTGCTGTTGTGCAGGACTTGGCAGATTGGGGGAAATTCAGGCCTTATAGGAATGTTGCCATCGATTTATATGGGAGTGGAGTCTCAGCTTTTGTCTTTCCACTGCAGCCCGATGGGGAGGGGAAGAGCAGAAAGACAGACATCCCTAAAGGAAAGAAAAGACAATTTTTATTTATTTTTTCCCCTTTTTGCATCTACTATTATAAGATTTTAGTGGTTGGCTGCAATATCCTCAAAAAAGGAGAAGGAACTCTGTCTCTTGGGTTTTTTTGCTTGAAATAAAACTCAGTACATTTTAGCCTGTGGAAAAAGCTTACAGGGTGAAACGAGGGTAGGCATAAACTTGTCCTTTCCCTTTGAAAATGTGGAAAACACTCAAATCTGGTGTTTGGCTTTGAAAAATTTGTGAATTAATCATTTTGTGCATTCTCTCAGTGAGGAAGGGTAAAAAAAAACCCAAACAAGAAGAGTTTGACAGGTTCAGTTTTTGTATGCAACTATTCGTAGTATTCTAGTGGTGATACCAGCATAGTTTCTTAGCTGAAAGAAATACTTGTTCTTCCTGGGTTCCATTCTGTGAGTTTCTATTTTGTCTCTTTTGGACCAGACTCTTTCAGGGGATGTTATCTCAGAGATAACTCACATGTGCAAGTTCTGTCTGACATTTGGGTTGAAATGCACACCACTGAATCCTGTGAAGAAATACAGTGTATGAGAACAGAGGCAGCATGGTGCCTGTAATAGGACTGTTTGGCAACTGGAATGTGGCTGAAGCATCATCTGGACTTTTTTGGGGGCTGTCTATCCAGTTAGATGGATTTATAATCATTTTGCAACAGTGAAAAAAGAATATTCTATTCTTATGGAGGAAAAAAAAGTGTAAAAGTTGATTTTATTTGATTTTCAACTTGATTTGCTCTAATAAGCCAAAATAGTATCATAAACAGTAGCAAAAGAAAATGACTAGGAGACTCCAGGAAAATGAAAGATGGATGTGTTTGAAAGATATGCTGTGCTCTCTTCCAAGAGAGCTTAAAGGCAGCCCAGAAATACAGAGCTGGCTTGGCACATCCTGTAGTGTATATCTACATACACATTAAAATGCACTCGGTCTCAGAACGGGCTTTCTCCACTCCCTCTACCCTGCTCCCCTCCCCATTCTGCGCTGCCTAACAAAAGATTTTCAACAAAAGAAATTCTTCCTGGTTTGTAAAACAGTTGTGTAAAACTTGGACTGTAAAGCCACAGTTGACTGCTTTAATGTGGAACAGTTGGGAGGGTGGGGAATCGCTGGCAGGTTGGGACAGGACACAGCAAGGGTGCGCCTATTCTGTCGAGGGTCTACTTAGTCACACCACCTGCTCCCCCTATTCTTTCAAAGGCAAACCAGTCATGACAGTATGAACAGACGGATGTTTAGGCTCAATACCTTGGACACACAGCACCAGACGGAGCAAGGGCAGCTAAGAAAAGATAAATTAAGTGATCAATAAAGATAAGGGACCTGTTTAGCAGTAAATGGTGGGGACAGAGCAGACAGAACAAGGGGTGAACGTGTGTTAAATAATGCAAGTGTGTGTTCAGCTAACCTCAAACTTCTCAAATCTGGGTATTGTTGCCCAAAAAGCCTTCCTTCCCCAGTGATGGTTAATTGTGTTTTAGGTAGACATGAAGCGTCTGTGGGCACACACAGACTCCCCAGTATGAGTCTCTTTAGAGTCAGCTACGCTGTTTGGCACTTGGCTGCAGTGTGGGGAAGGAGAAGAGAAGGGGGCTGTGTCCAGGGCTGAGTCAGTGACCAATTTGCACCTCCCACCTTTGTGATTTCAGGGGAAGAACAGTAAGGAGCTATGAAGTTCTGACAGAGAATCAGTACCAGTGCTTTGACAGCTGATTGACAGTCAAGCGATCCAAAACTGTGGACTTATTTTAATTGGCTATCACAGTCTTTGTCTCAAGACCACTCTTTGTTCTGTCCTTTCACCTGTCTTGATTTCAGACTCAAACTTCTAACTCTACTGTAGTTTACGAAGATCTAAAAATCAACTTACAGTCACTTCACAAGACAGTTCACCCGTCGACAGTTACTGATACCAATGGTCATGCCCAGCCCAAATGAGAGTGGCATTTTAATATGAATACGATTCCTGTTCTCTTCTAATGGCCATAAAAGGAGGTGCTTCTCTCTGTGAAGGATTCAGGGTTGATGCAATCAAACTCATATGGTGATATAAGTGATGGTATTTCTTCCTGTGCCACAACTACTCTGTGGCAGCAGTACACAAGGGAGCAGATACTCTGTGCTTAGCAAGGGGGAACCCTGAAGCAAGTGTGGGCATAAAGGAAGGTGATACCATGTGTTGGAAACTTATAACTTTATCAAGGTGCCTTGTTCTTCTGCTTAGGCCACCAGTATCATTCACTCATTCAGGAAATTGCACTTGAAGTACTAACTAAACTTAGAGTAAGGGACTTTCAACAATCCTATACTCAAGCTCCCTCAGTATCACCAAGCAGCATCTTCACTAGACTGGACCTTGTGGCACTCTCACATTATGATTCAAAAACCAAGGAATAAAAACCCAATCCATTAAGTTGATTGCCTTCTTTTCTGATTGTTGTTGTCCCAATATGATTAAAGACACTGTAATTCTGTTTAAATGGATAGTTGCCAGCCCACATTTCAGGTTTTCCTGATGGCACTTTATCTAGTAGATTATATAGGTCCCATGGCCTTAGTTTCCATCCTTTTCAGTACTTTGTGTACTTGTTGTATAATGCTAAAACGATGATGCTACAGAATAAATAATAAAGTGCTGGGAGTTTTTAAGTTGTCACTCACCAAAAATGCCCCAGGATGTGAAAACTGAACTGTAGTGGTGCACTGGGGCACAAAATCTAACTCCGTGTTATGAAGGTGTATAAAACTATTCCTTTTCACTAGGCAGAATGAAATGGAGACCCCCTACAAGACACTGGTAGGTAGACTAAAGGGGCAGGGAGGCACAGTCAACTCAAAGAGAAGAATTTAATCAGCTTTGGTGACTTGGTGTTGGCTTGTAAATGCAGCTGAGCCTCAGCTGTTCTCTCTAGTGTCATCCTGAACTGACGCTTTGATTTTTGTTCGGAGCCGAAATGTTTCTCACCGAGCATCTTCCACAGCTGATCCTGTGCAGCTGTGGGGACTTGGGAAGTGGGAATCCATTTCCTGAGGGCAGAGGGGCCAGCACAGCTGCACAGAGACAGCTGCTGGGGCCAGCTGGTTCTCATCACTGGGAAGTTGGAGGTGTCCTCCACAAAACATCCCAGCATTTGAGCATGCAACATATGGCTCCAGCCACCCTGCCTTTCAAGAGCAAACCAAGCACAGGTCCCGTGGGGAGCAGCTGAGGGAGCTGGGAGTCTTTAGCCTGGAGAAAAGGAGGCTCAGGGGGAACCTTATTGCTCCCTACAAATCCTTGAAAGGAGCTTGTAGTCAGGTGGGCATTGGTCTCTTCTCCTCCCAGGACAGAAGGAAACAACGTCAAGGTGCACCAGGGAAGGTTTAGATTGGATATTAGGAAGCTAATCTCATTCTAATTTTGATTTCTTCATCAAAAGGCTTGTCTAGCCCTGGCATAAGCTGCCCAGGGAAGTGGTGAAGTCACCATCTCTGGAAGTGTTTAAAAAGCATGTGGATGTGGCACCTGGGGAATGATTTTGTGGTGGCCTTCGCAGTGGTGGCTTAATGGACAGACTCAATGACCTCAGAGGTCTTTTCCAACCTGCACCATTCAATAACTCATGAAAACCCCCAAGCCTGTGGCAGCACTGCCAAGCTCAGATCAGGAAGTTTCCTGTGCTCCAGGTATTGCTACTGCAGGTTGTCTCTGATGGCCACATCAGGTGGCATTGACTCCAAGGAGACCTTGTTGCTTAAAGGCTCTGCATGAGGAGCGTCCCCTTATTCTTGCTGCACACTGCTTTTATTGAGCATGAGAATTCCCATATGAAGATGGAAAGTTAGGATAGCCTGGACAGTGAGCTTTCTGCCCATTTCAGATGTGAGCCAAAGGCTCTGTAGTGATACCTGGTTATATACAATAGGGATAGAAAGCTGGATGAATGTTTGGAATTACTCCAATGACTGTGGGAGTCAGTGCCTCTGGACTAATGTCATTGATCAGTGCTTTGTCCTTATGCAGCCAAACTTTTTTTCTTTCCCCCTTAATGAGACACTGGAGTTTTCTTCCAAGGTGTGTTTCTTGGCTGCCCAGAATCCCAAGGGCTCGGCTGTGCTTTGGAGACCTGCCTAGGCTGGAGTTTGTAGCAGTATTTCCCCTCTTGTATTTTTAATGTTTTGGGGTTTTTTTGGGTGATGGTAAAGAGACAAGAAGGTATGAAATAGAGTAAACCTGAGGGAAAGAAAGGCTTCTTGCAGAGTTGTTAAATCCCAGTGCCATGTCACAGTAGTGCTGAAAATGGAATGGTGATGCTGACTAGAAACAGAATAAATTAGTCAAAGCTGGCAGAAATTAAAATTATTAGCAAATAACTTAATGCAAATGGTTTCAACTTTAAAAAGTTATTTCTGTCTTCATACACAAAGGTTTGAAGTGCGGAGAAAAAAACCCCACTGCCCTCATTCTGTGCTTCATGCTGTGTTCACAGGGAACAAAAAGGAGAGACCACAGCTCTGTGTGAGTCAGGACCTTCTCCTGATTTCTGAATTGTACCTTGCTAAGCATAAACATGCAATGAGGATCTCTATGGATCTCAAAAGCAATGGTGGGATGTCTGCATGTGTGCTCAGGAAAAGTGACAGGAAAAGGTTCTGTGCAGGCAGTCCCTTGTCAGCACTGTACTGAATGTGGCTTGGCTGAACACACTGTGGTTTTATTAGAACCTGATCCTTGTGGATACAGAGGGATTTCAGCAGGAGGCAACTGCTGCCTGCTTTGTGCATAAAGAACATAATCTAACCACATACCCACAAATTCCATAAAACAGATCCCTGGTTTGGTAATTACCTTGATACATTCTGTGATTAATGATTTGAATCAGAGGGATTATCATTCATGAGCCTGGCAATAAAGCTGTTTATTTTTATAAGATGTTTTACAAATCCAGCTCCAAGAACGGCATGACACATTAGTGTTGGTGCATCAACAAAATGTGCATGCAGCACCATGAGATGATTCAAGCAAACAACTGGGAGCATTATTATGTGCTCTGGAATTTACCACAGTGCAGCCACAGCATGATTCATTTGGCAGCCTTCTCCTACAACTTAATACAGTCATTATAGAAAACTGTGGGCCTTTTTCCATAGAAAATCAGCTTGATAGTAAGATGTGTCCCATGAATAAAGTGTGTGATCCTTAATAGTCATAATAAGCAATTCCAAAGACATCGTGAATTCTTAACAAAACCATATTGAATAGAAGAGGTGCTGAACTCCCTTCATTTTGGCACACAAAAACACCCTTGTTTTCCCCAAAGTAATTTGATTAATTTAAAGAGTTTGTTTTCCTGAACTCCATGACGTATGTACTCTGGATTTCAGTTTTTGTTTTCTGGAAAGACACAGCTGTAGTGGGGTCTGAGGCCTTTCCCCCAGTGAGAGGACTACAAGACCCCTCTGTCCTCTACACAAAGTGTCCTGTTCTGAAGTTATCAAGCACTTTTGTATTCATCTACTTATATCTTTCATAGCCTGCTGACTTAATTCTTCTTTCTACTACCTCACTTAGACTCATGTAACAGCCCAGGCTGGAAGGAACTTTAAAGGATTGCCTGGTCCAAACAAAGAAAAGGAAGTCTAGTGGTATGTGGTGTTTCATATTCTGCAGTGTAATCAGCTCTAATTTCAGAGGCCACGTTACATCACTAAGAGATATATAATAATAGCAGGTGGGATTTGGCAGGCAACACTTGCTAAAAACACAAGTGGTTATTTCATGCGCTCTCTATTTAGTTTAATCCAGTAAGACACATTAACAAGCTAATGTTCTGTCTGGCTTGTTTACAGTGTCACTTCTCTTGCACAAAGATATTTAGACAGTAATTTACAGTAAATAGTGAAAACATACCTGGGCGTTTGCTCTTATATGAAGAAATAAGATGGGTATTTTTAGATAAAAGCCACAAAGGAATTCTATGATTTCCTAAATTAATTCCTACTTCGATGTTGGAACACCAATCTGGAAGGGCTAACTGGAACTGCAGAATCTGGTTGTCATAGGAAACCTTGTCTTGTAGTTCTCATTTGGCAGCAGACACACGACATGCCTGACTCTCTAGCACTGCCAGGGCTGGAACTCACAGCCCAAGTGACTTTTCAGTTTTCATTCTCTCCTGGCAGCAAATCCATTTGTTGGGTACATGTTATAAACTCCAACATGAAAATGATCTCAATTAAAAGTACCCTTTGCTTGGGGGAATGAGAGGTCGCATGGGGACTTCTGCTGCCCCCTTCCCTTCTCAAGGGGAACTTGAGATGAGGCTCGGAGCAGAGCACATAAAAAGCTGCTGAAAGACCCACAGCTCACCTTGGGCCAGCTTCATTGCTCTTTGTCACCAGTCCTGGCTGAACCAGTTTCTGGCAATAACAGCTCGATGAATGTGTGCTGTCCTTTCAGCAGTGGGTTAACAATCATTGCAGCTTCATTAACCATTCATACAGTGAGGCAGGGACCTGATTTCTCATAGCCATGAGGTTGGGTTGAGTGTTACAAGGAGCAAACAGAACAGTTGTCAAAGCTGTCACAGAGGGCTCAGCTCCTGCAGGAAGGAGGGAAAGAGTAAAGGAAATTAAGGGCTTTGTCATCAGGAGAGGAAAGTGGTTACTTGCACAAGCTGGTGGTTTGTTGTGTAGCTTCCTGAAATGCCCACAAGGACAAACATAGTCTGTGAATTCTCTGTTCTTGGCAGGGATGTGTGGCTGCCATAAATGAGAAGTGGCTAAGACACATGAAATTGATTTTTCTAGTGACAGATAGCATTTACTAAAACCAGACAGGAGATGGGGCACTCTGACTACCTTCTAGAGTACCCAGGTGAGGATATTTCTTAAGGAGTGTAATTCCAATTTTTTTTGTTGGGAGAAAAAATCGGAATATAATTGGGCTGGGGATTTTTATTTGGTCTCATGGCTGCTATCAACACTGTTTCAAATGAGAAATAGGCAGAGAAGGGGTCCTTGTTTAAGAAGGAATACTGTACATGATGTGGTTGTCACCCACTGGAGGCAGTGGAGGTCAGGGAGGGCAGAAACTCTAGTCCTTGGGCTCCAGGAGTCTGTAACTCTCAGCATTATCTCACATCATCCAGCTTAAGAGTGTTTGAATCATCTGTCAAGGGTTGAGCCTGGCTCCAGGAATATGAGACTCTGCAGCCTCTGTGTTGTGCTGTCACCCAAAGGATACAGTCACTGCATCCCCGGGTTATGTCACCTTCCAGAGAAGCCCTCTGGTGCCTGGGACTGGGTGTGTTCCTGGGGACAAAAGCTGCAGCTGGAGAGGTGCAGCTCCTGTCTGGATTTCAGAAGCTCCAGCAGCCAGGTATGTTGCTTGAGCCTGTCCATGTCTTCTGATGACCTAAGAAGATGCAAATCTATTTTGGATGTGTATCTTCTCATGCCCTCGAGCTGCCTCTTCTGGTCAGCTCACAGCCTGCTGCAGGTGGCACAGAATCACAGAATATGCTGAGTGGGCAGGGACCCACAAGGGTCATCAAGTCAAACCCTTAGCCCTGCACAGGACCATCCCCAAGAGTCACACCATGTGCCTGAGAGTGTCATCAATCAAGCCTGTGTAACTCAGGTATGGATGGAATTAGAGGGGAAATGTTGGGCTGTCACTAATTTACACATTCCCCTTTACATCCACTTAGAAACTTCTTGCTTTGAGAAATTCCTGTGAGAGGCAATAAATGGTCGTAGCATCGTTCAAATGCATATAACCATATTGACTAACATGGAATAAGTAACAGATTCAATCACTGGCTAATAAATACAGTCTGTGTTGTTATAGTTTTGTACTCATATCAATGCTCCAATGAGGGAATCCTGCAGTGACACAAGGACAAATCACACATTATTACTTAACATTGTACTGCTAATGTGTGTTTGTTGGTTCTAAAATCTATATAGTCATAAAGATCAGAATATTTTCAGCTTTTTCAGATCTCTAACTGAAGGAACTTTTAGTTTCTCTTATTCCAAAACCAATTGCCATTGTTTACGATAAAAGCATAAGAGAAAAAGGTGATACATAAGAACTGAGATTTTGCTACCAAAATCCAGGGAAGTGTAATTAACAGAGTGATGGTGTTTAGCATGGGGAAAGAAAATACTTTTTAAAATGAGAAAACATAGGCTGCCTGTGGGATACTGTTATTATTATATTTGAATAGTCCCATCTTCCCTGTGCCCTGCAGCTTGATTTGTGCAGTAATTTTCAAACATTTAGCTATCCTGAACAAAAGAAAGCATTCTCCAAATTGTTGTGGAAATAATATGGTCATGTTAGAATGTCTAAAATGTTCCCCCCATCTAATTGATGTCTATTAATAATGTCCATTGCACAAAACTTGTGCCTTCACACTCTGCCAAGCCTGCCACTGGCACCAGGCTCTCCTGAACTGCTCAGTGTGTTTTCTTCCTAGCTTGCATATTTTTTTTACATCATCGTTCACACAATGTGATTACTCCAGCTGTACAAATAACGTAGGAAATGGATTTTTTTTTGCATTAGAATTATGCAAGCCCAGCAAATAATCCCAACAATTGCTTCTTAAGTCAGTGAAATTTCAAGCCATTCAGTTTTCTTGTAAGGAGCTCACGGCTTCTTTGATGATGAGGTTTGTTAAGCCCAAATGTGGAGAACTAATAAAATAATAAAAAGGCTCCAGAGGTGTTTATAGATTTCAATTATCTCTTACTTTCTCTCCCAGGATTGGGCTGTGCAGGATTGTGCTGCCCTCAAGTAGCACTTGAGTCTAGGCTGCATTTCATGCTGCCTGTCTCCGAGGTTTCTTCTTTGTGGCTGAATCGCCTTAGCGTGGGTAGTGTACAGAGGTGCTAAGGGCTTGCCTAGACAAAGCACTGTGCTTCACAAAAGCAAAGGAGCAAAAGGAAGCAAAATTGAATCTCTAGCACCCAGCTCCTGGGCAAACACACAAAACTAATGGATCCACTCTTGCTCCTCCCATCCAATTACTGTGATCCAGTAGAGAGAATATGGCAACATCGGTTCACACAAACTCTAATACTCTTAATCCCTTCCATACATATAAACCTCACATTCACCACCGTTACTTCATTATCGAGCCACCCAGGCAGCCGGAGCGTCGGAATGGACCCACCGGCTGCAAAAACCTGCCTCCTTCAGGTTTTAATCAGCTAATGAGGGATATGCAAATGACAAGCTTATGGGATTATGCCTTGTCTAACAGCAGTCCTCCTCCCAGCGATGCAGTACTAATACAGGTGTTAGTAAACTGGTTATTAGGCGCTGGCTAATTCAGGCCCATTCATGCTGGGATTGTGCTGGCAGCCCTGCCATTTGTACTGGTGTTTGTGGCCCAGTAGGACATCTATTAGGGCTGTGGTGGGTCTGACACAAACTCCTCGCTGCGAGATATGAAGGTAATAAATCCCGCTGGTTTGGTCTTTAGCCATACACGGCAACCCAGGACTGCAATGGGGATTCCCCCCTCCACCCCAGCTGCCTGGGAAATTGCCACAGGAGGGCAAAGGGGGAGTTTAATTGACAGTTACTTAACATTTATATGAACTTTTCACATACTTCTGAATAAAATGTAAAGCCGAGCAGTATGATTAATCTGTATTTTCTCTTGGTCACAACTAGCCAACTATCTCTTCCATGAAAGAACATGCAGCCAAGAAATACACAGGGAGAACAAAACACACCACTTCTGGGCATGAGAGGTGGCTGTTTCAATTGTTCAGTACATCTTTCTGCTGTTTAATTTTTCTTATTCAGTAATATTCATTAAGAAGCCCCTTCACTGTGCAAGCAATTCTGCATTGCAGTGCATTTACTTGCCATGCCAGAGGAGAAAAGGGGAGTGACATCAGTAAGGTATTCACAGACCAGAGCACGTGATGTGAACACTTTGTTAGCTGATACTCCTGCTACACGATTGCCTAAAGTTTCCTAAAGTACACTCATTCCATCAGCAGCAAATATTCCATACACATAAATATGTGTGCCAAGCCTATAACAATTGTCACTGTTTCCCCAAAGGACTTTGGTGCCAACTTACACAAGCCTAACAATGGAAACTAAGCACTAGGAAAGATTTTTAAAGGTCTCTGCTTTATGAACAATGAAATA
Organism: Campylorhamphus procurvoides; assembly: GCA_013396655.1. NCBI lineage: Eukaryota > Metazoa > Chordata > Aves > Passeriformes > Dendrocolaptidae > Campylorhamphus > Campylorhamphus procurvoides. The sequence continues at coordinate 524,203 of WBMV01002430.1, forward strand.
CAGAAGCAGAGCTGCTTCCATGTATGAGTGACCCAGAACAACAGAAATTCACAAAGACATTATTTGAGAAGTGCCAAAATTAATAGAAGATGACCTATGTATGACCATCTTTATCTTCTCCAGTCAGTAGAGGAAAGGAGGTATTTTAAAGTAAATCTAAGCTTACAGCCCATTTGAGGTTTTTGCCAAAAGAGATGTGACATTGTGTGGTTTTGTTTTTATTACAATAGTAATACCTCCAACTGCACTGTTCTACATTCAAATATTATTTACAATTCAATGTCCTCACTAGAGTATTGAGTTGTCCTAGGAGAAATAAAAAATTCAGGGGGGGCCAGGTAGGTTTAAATGACTTCAAAGGTTTGATTTCATCTTTAAGAAAACTGAGTTGGGATTGTCATCTTATACATGGGGAGGTTGAGACAAAGTTTAAAGGGGAAAGTGTTCAAAAGTGAGCCCAGAATGTCAATATGCAAAGCCTCTTGGGTTTAATGCACACGCACCTATTGTTCCTGTGTTTGCTCTGACTCCCCCTGACTAAATGTTTTAGAATGTCTTTAGAACAAGGTTTTGCAGCTGAACTTTCCTTGTGCCTTTCCACTTTGAGGAGATGGTTGAAAATAAAACAGGGGTCCAACATTTGAAAGTTTAGATCAGTTATCATCTTCTTGAACCTTAGGGTTCTAGATGAATGAGACTGGCTCATCTGCTCTATTAAGGTTGCCTTCATCTCCTGGTGTGCAAACCATAACGTGAGGTGGGCTGTGCACACTGTCTTGTTCATGTCTTGCTTGGGATACCCTGTGTAATGAATTTGCCTGTGATACATTGGATCTTGTATAAGCTAAAAAGCACTGAATGAAGGAGGGGGAAAGCCAGACATTTGGTTTTGGTTCTGTCATCCTGCTCTTTGCTCACCTCTAAAATAACCTGGAGAACAGGATAAGGAGAATTTGAATTGTGTTGATTACAGCCCAATGGAGTTCTGTGAGTGGAATGTCATTGTGCTATTTATAGATAACAAAGGGATCACTGTCTTTTTATCCTTATGCTTTGTAACTGCATGCTGTTGCTTTGAATATTGAGAAGGTAAAGAAAGTTTATCAAGTTTGGACCTATTCAAAATCCCAGAAGCCAGAATCCCTGAATATTCACAAAGAACATAAATTCTCAGAAAGATTAAGGACTTCTTAAGAACAAGGGGAAAAGTATTTTTTCTTTTCATGGATATTGCAGTGAAACAGCAGCACCTCCAGTTGCTGGTAATTCTTGTTTTAGTTGACAGCTGAGAAGGTGAAGGATATTGAATTTATGAAATGCAACAGACCTAAGTGAATGCAGAAGACATGGTAGGAAAAAAAGCCTACTTGTACTTGGAGAGACCGTATCAGAAATATTGTTAAAGCTTGAAGGAAACATATTCGATTTGTTAACAGCATTGGCAATAGTTGCCACAAGTGGGAGCAAAAGAATTGTTTCTACAAGTGTAGTTGCACAATAAATATTCTGTGTATTTCTTTTTTGTTTCTTGCTTTTCTTTTTTTCTTTAACATGTGGATGATTACTTCTGGCACTTTAAGGAGAGTGCATCCCACAACCAAGAAGAAGGTTGCACTTTGATTTGGTCAAGAAAGTATAACAATGTAGTATTCAAAACTGAATGTGTCTATGACAAAATATCTGTGTGCCAGTGGGGAGAAGCATCCCTGAATCCCACAAGGGTGTAATCAAACAACCAGTGATACCACAACTTCAAGAATTCCATTTAAAACTTGCTTTATTGCAAATGTTCTTTGAAATCTATTTCTTTGGCTCTGAAATGGAAATGGCACAATGACATTGCCAGAGTTGTAGCAGTTTTAGTTAAAACATCATCCTCTTCTAGATTGCAGGAAAAAGAAGTTTTTCAGCATGCTATTTTCCGTAACATTTTTGCCAACAGAAGTTAGGGGTTAGATGAATCATACACCTGTTTTGAGGAACTCACTGTAAAATGTTTATTTCCAATATATGCAGAGTAAATAACAATAAAACCCAAACATAAACTGTCCTTGTAAACAGCACACACGGCTTTTTATGCATGAGACTCCCTGAGGGTTTCACTTTGAGTTTCAGGTGCTGGGATCCATCTATAGCTGTGAGAAATCTAATCTAATAGAGTAACCTAACCTGGGCTCTATCTACATGTGAGTAATTTTGAAATTACCTCATGGAAACAGGCATATTCATGGAAAAGAGACCCCATTTTTGCCCTCCTTTTCTTTGAAGATAGTCCTCCACTGTGCTAAACAGAATATATTATTCTCAAGCTACTAGGATATTTTGGAGATTGTTGTAGGACCATCAGCATGAAACTTTCTGCCACCTAAAGAAATCCTGTGTTCTCCTCACTGACTGAGTAAAGTGTTTCTGAGGAGAAGAGATTCCTGACCAGGAGATGTGGTTGAGATAATCCTGGAGATACCCAGCCTGAGCCAACTGAGTTTTGCCCTGAGCTGTGTCTCAGTGGCCCCTAAGCAGGTGGTGGAGGAATGTCTGTGGAGCAACATATCTGCTCTGGGACCTTCTGTGCCTTGACCTCTTTCAATCTTGTGGTTGAAAATACTGTTAATGGGAAGGTGACACCAAAATAGGTTGTGGTGTTGATGATGTTTTCCTAGTGAGTATCACCAGAGGAAAGTTGGAATTCTGCATTCTGCCCTGTGGCTTGGTTTATATACCTTTCCCAGTTCCCTCCAGCAACTTCACTCTTGCAACCTAGTTACAACATAACCAATATAAATTGGACTTTTGTTCAAAGACAACACCATGTGGTATAGTAGAATTAGAATTGCTTTATTCTCCAGCAAATTTCCTTATCTGGCACCAACAGTTCCATTCTGTGTATTTAATCTACATGGCCATGTTCTATTAGATACAATTTTTATGGCATCTCTCTGAAATACATAGTTTTTTTCAGTGGCATGCATAAGGCAGGTCTATACCAAGAGTTTCACATTTCCCAGTGAATGATTTACGGTCCCTTGGGATAACTCTATTATCACAAAGATCAGTTGTCAAAACCAGCTTATGTCCCCCATCCCAGGGAAAGTAAATAAGGCTTCTTTCTTAGGCACTTCTGAGTCCTAAATTTTTTACAGCTTTTTCTGGAAAGAATTCTCAGTTCCCTCACTGGGATCACAAAATGGGGAAAAATGCACCATGAAAAGTAAGTATGTTTAAATTCTTGTTTAAGGAGTTATTTGTAAATGTAAAAAAAATGTGAGAAAATTACATCCAAAAGTTGCCTTCAGAAAATCCTGAGGTCAAACAGCCTTAATGCTACTCCTTGTGTATCTTTACAATGAGAATTTTAAGCGGATTCCTCCTGCATGGCAGTACAGAGGGTTAAAGGTTAACAACTGACCCATTCCTTGGACAAGGTGTTATTCAAAATCAGGTACTTAAGACATTTGCTAGAGGACTTAGTCATTAGGGCTGTTTGGAATCAGTGCATTTTCCAGCAGGGAAAGTATTTAGGGGAACAAAAAGAGTGTGGAGATGGGGAATTCCAGAAAGCCTGTCACCATATAAACTAAAACCCACCATTAGAAGCTGAGTTCTCTTTTCAAAAATCTGACAGTATCCAAATAGGTTGTGTGGAAATCATGGTCCCCAGAAAGGCATGAGAGCATTCTCCACAAACGCTTTAGCTTGGCTTTATTTAAGCTCTGTTTTCAATGTACACACGAGTTTTCTCTTCCCATGTTGCTTTCCTTTGATGTAGTTCTGCCTCTCAAGATCTATCTGACTGCTTTTCTTTTTAGAGCCTGTAAAGTGGTAATTTTACAGTGAGGTCTGAATCAAAGGAAAAAGCTGTGGGAGGCTTCTGGTCTTCTGCTGTTTGGAGCAGGATCTCATCAGCAACTGGAGTTTACTTGGGGGACTCCTCAAATAATAAAAAATCTCCAAGTTACATTGTCCTGTTTTGGAGAAGAGTTTATAATGTAGGTGGCCAGAGATACTCATACTGTTTAAGCAGTGAGTGCAGCTGTTGGGTCTTCTTTCTGACCTGGGTGGCAGGGGTTCTTCTCTAATTTTTTTTGGGGGGTTCCTGGACCTTTGGGGGTATTGAGAGGTTGGCTGTTATGGACGACACAGCTGTTTCCTTTGTTGGGAATGAAAATGTCCACAGTGGTTTTGAACAGGATTTAGAGAAGAAAAGACTTGCATTTACACAGCCTTAAAGGAGCAACACAGCTCTCAGGAGTAAAACTTTGTGTTGTGAGTAAAGGTGAATATACATTCAGTAATATGTTTGTAAAAACATAACTGTTGGATTCCACAGCTGTCATGAGGGAGAAGATGTTCTTTCCACCTTGCACTAAAACACTGGTTTGATTCAGGGTGTTGAACAGCTGCTGGTTGTAATTTGGCCTTTCCTTGGCTGATCTGTGTTGCAGCTTCCCTATGTGTAAACCAGCTTTTAGCTCCATGGCAATTAAGAGGTTTAAATTAATGGCATCATCTTTGTAAGGAGGAAGTGTTATATTTAGATATATTTTCGCAGGAAGCCATACCAGACAGCAATACAACACTTATATTTTGAAGAACTGAATTTAGAAATGGATTCTTTACTGTGCTTGCTTTAAAAACCACTTTCATCCTTAGAGGAATTTTGAAACCCAAATTAAAACATCTGTGTCTCCAAAAAGAGTGTAAGAAGATTTGAGCTCAAGCATGATTTGAAGGCTAAGTAAACCATGATAGCCTTGTATAACTTTCAAAGTATTTTAATCTTTTTGTCTCAGACTCTTCTCTTTGTGGAATAAAATTCTCAATGCATATTTCAATAAGATTCTTTTAACCTGTTTATCTCTTCTGACTGCAGATATGGAAAAAAAATTGATAGAAGACTAGTCTTAGAAATGACATTTATTAGCTGATATTGTCCACTGGATATTAGTCAGTAGCCTTAGGTTCCACCCCATCTTGAAATGCGTGCTATCCATTTCAAAAAGAATGACACAAAAAAAGCTAGAGGGATTGTTTAAAACATCTATTTGTGGGAGCACATGTAATGATGTTTAGTTTCATTTACTTAAAAATATTTTGCAGAACAGGATAGTCAAACAAAACAAAACCCAAAAAACAAAAACCAACCAATCACACAAAAAACCAAACCAAATCAAACAAAAAAAGAAAAAAAAGAAAGAAAGGAAACAGCAGGAATGAAATCCATCCAAAGTCATAAATAGATCTATCTCAGTCAGTGCTGGGAACAAGGACAATAGTTGGATTTTACAATCTCTAACTTAACTCCTTGTCTAAGCAGTTATTAATGGTGTTGAATAAGATCAGTGTGCCCAGTCTAACCAAACAGCAGAACAAGCAGGGGGAATGTGTGTGGAGAAAAGATAAAGAGAAACTTTATCTAACAAGTACAAATGCTTTTGGCCTATGAAATAGGACCCAGGTGTGGATGGTCTTGCTCCCCAAACCTGAGTGACAATTTGGGGTCTGTAATTTAAAATCTTTTCATTTATTGTTCCAATGACTCTTAATTTGGTTGAGATTTATCTTGCTTTCATATAGAATGCTTTCTAAAAAAATGACCATCTGGAGGATGAGGAATTAGAAACAGGTTTTAACCTCTTTTTACTACTTGAGTTATGAAGATGGTTTGGTGGGAATTGGAGCCTTTAGTAAAGCCCAACAAGCTGAGGTTAAGCAGAATTTCTTACAAAAGGTAGCTAAGATTGTAGAAGATCTGTTTTTCATCTAATGTAGTGGATGAATGCTCCTGGACTGATGATTTTGCTGTCAACTCTAAAGACACTAATGTGTGTGAATAATTTTTATTCAAGTGTTATTATTCCAGCCTAACAGAGGTTTTAGACAAAACAGGTGAATTACAGCAATTGTGATGATTTCTTAGAGGAGAAGAGATCACTCCATGAGAAAGAAGCATTGGACCACTGTTATTTGTCATGCAATGTATTTCCTTTTTCAATGAGACAGCTGGCTGTGGGGCTGGAGAGTGTGCTGGAGAAAGGTATAGTGAAATAGTGGATTTGCAAAGAGGGTTCCCTTTGCCAGCTGCAGAGAAGAGGGGTAACACAATCAGACCCCAAATGTGTTAGATTATATGGCTATGTATCATCTAAACACCTGATGAAAGAGGTGCCTTCCCACGTGAACTGCTCCATTCACAAAATAATGTCACATTTGTATATTTATGATGCTAGAGAGGTAAGACAGAAACAATTTCCTATGTGTACTAAAACAACCCTAGCAAAACCCAAGAATTATGTCCCTGTCCTCATCTCAGTGAGATGTGGATATCACTTGCTTCAGTAGAAATCTCTGGGGCTTTAACTGAGTGAATATCTAAGATTCAGGAATTAACTCTCCTTCCATTACCCATGGCAGCCACATATTTATGTTTCAAGAGAGAAATAATCTGTAGCATCTCAGCTCTGTCAGGGCCAGTTTTGTCCTCACCTCATAAAAGTGTCTGTTGTTCTAAGGCCTTTCTCTGTCCCTTTAAAGAACACCCAAGGAGCCCCACATCCACATTGCAGGGATGGTTCAGGCAGTATTGGAGCATGCAGCTGTGGAAGTATCACAGGTAGCCAAATCATCCAAACCAGGCAGATAAAGAGTCTTGCTCGGGTGCTTCCATGGCCTCTTCTAAACTCCCATCAGTGTTTTGAAACGTGGAAATACCCTAAAAATTGAGTAGGAGACCAGATCCTCCCAGTCTTAATCCTGTGGTTTCAAAATACTGGTTGTGAGAAGAAATGGGAGATGTGTGGAGCTGAGGCCAAGTCCTGAAATGGTTGGGCCAGGCACGATACAACCTGTGTGGGTTCTGTCTCTGAACTCTAGTGATAACCTGCTTGGTCAGCCTGGGCTTCCCCTGAGTCCTCTCCTGCCCTGAGCATATGGTCTTTGCCCAGAAAATGAAGTATTTCCAATTGTGCTTATTATCAATGCTATAATGAAATGTTTATTTATGACTATGCTTACGAGAAAGTGCCTTAATTTTGTATTAGAAGCAGTGAAACTAATAAAGCAAAGTCAGTTTTCACCATCTGAGCCTGGCAGGTATTTTGCCTACTTTCTCTGTTGTTCTTACAAATTATGAGAGGTATTAAATCAAGCTGGGGATTTTTTCCCCTTCTTCAGAGCCCCTGCTTCCTGCTAGAGCTTCTAAAATTATGTATTCTTTACTGCTTTCTAAGAAGATTACTACACCAGCTGACCCAAACAGTACTGGCACCAATTAGACATCATTCAAAATTAATAACCACTACGATGATAACAAATCAAAAGATTGATTCTTCTGATGGGAGAACCATTTTAATGAATTTAATCCTTGTTGAAAGATCAGCTGTGCACAGTCCTGCTCACCAGTGGGGCCCATTTGTCCCTGTCTGTCCCCATCCCCTAAAACCAGTGAATATGATCAGTAGCCAGCACTTAGGGAACAATAAGAAACAGATTGTACTGTCAGGCTTCATTAAAGATCATCATTAGTATTCCAATTTGGAAACAGTCAATCTATCCTAACCTTTTACCAATTCTTTTCAGGCGCTTTTGTGACGTTTGGTTCAGCTGCTAAATGTAAAAACGCTGCGCAGGCTTTTTTAAGCCAACAGGTTGGGTCTGGCTGATGCCTGTCAGGCTGCAGCTTAGGGACAAAGCTCGGGGGAAATCCATTAGGGTTATGCAACCAGGCTCCAAATGATATCATGTGCAGCTGGGTATGGCTGGGGTGTTTATGGGCAATGAAACTTTCTGAAACTTGAAGCTTAGCGATGATGAATGGAAATGAAATTGATATGGCACTTTCTTTCATCCCACTGTTGAGGGGTTTTTGTGGTCCCAAGGGTGTCTTTGCAGAGCTGGTTGGCTGGGCTCTCCTCTCCTCTCAGTGCAGGCTGCAGAGGGCATTTGGAGCATGTTGATGAGGGAGGTGGAATTTGAGATTTGTTTGCAGTTCACTTTATCTTTTCTACTGAGGTCAGATTGCTTTGTTTGTTTGTTCTTCGTTCTGATGGTTGGAAATAGTTATGGAGAAATGGATTATAGGATTTGGGGTCATATTTCTGTATGGTCATCCCTTTATCTCTGTCATATCCTCTGGCTGTGCAGGAGATGTGGCTGGGACCTTAGCTTTCAAAACAGCTCCTCTGCCAGGCAATGATCTCATTATTTTAAGATTCTTGACATTCATTATTTGCTAACCTTCACATTTGTCCAACTGGCTTCCTGAAGAGGGTGGGAGGGCAGGGATGTTTCAGGAATGCTCTGTCTGAAATGCCAAAAGAAATATACAATTCTGTAATTTTGAAAAATCTGCTAAGAGTGCTTTAAAGAAAGAGGCTTTACAAGTTTGAGTTTTTTTCTGACATGTTCTTCTGTATCAGGAGGGGTTTCACAGAGATTGCAAATCACATCAGAAGTGGGCCAGTAAAACAGAGGAGAGAAATATTAGTCTTTCACATTTCTTTTACAGAAAAAAAGAGCAACTGTCTCTCCAAATCTAATTAACAGTTAAAAATGTTATGATTACTGTAACAGAATGACAAAAAATGTCCCCCAAACTCCCCTTCTCTGTAAAAACTCAAATACTAGAGTTTAGTACTGTTTTAATTTCTGAATGTTTTACACAGTTCAGTAATCCTCTTGGGGACAATTATTTACAACAACTGGTTGCTTGTTGCATGCACATGAAGATTTCTGCTACTTAAATCCATGAACAAGTGGAGTTTGTAAGAAAACCAGCCACAATAAAAGTAGATACTTCATAAGGATGATGCAGCCCAAAATCTAGTCCTGCCACCCTGATATTTCTAATGTTTTCCAAGACCAACCCAATAATAGTGAAAACATCACTTTTTTGCCATGTATTAATATGGAAGAATAGAAAATCCTTTAGTAGAGAATTGCAGTTGACACTAAAGTTAATGGAGATTCTGTGTGAACTTTATAAAATTTTCTTTACTTTTATGCTTGCTATCTGGGGGACAGGGGAGAAGCAAAGGAAAATCCAGACATTTCAGGCATCATTATTTTTCTCTGAGAAAACAAAAAAACCTTTATCTGCTGAAAAATACAGTTCTGATGCAACTGAATTCCAAATGTTTTGCTGAATGCTTTTTGCTGTGTGTAAGTTCTTGTATCATTTTTCACTTTGACAAGATGGTTTTAGTCCAAATTCAAAAGCCACTGTGGATTTTACAGGTTAGCACATATTTATTGCAATGGTACTGGCTACATAAGTGGCTACATAGATAATATTAATTAGCAACATATATTGCAGTGGTGAGTAACATGCATATTGAGAGGAATGCAGATTAAAAAGCTCAAGCATCCCGCTGAAAAATGTCAGTCTTTCAAATTACTAATATTCTGAAGGTCCTTCCTTTCTAAAATTTATTTATAATTTTCCAGTGACTGCTTTGATTATTTTGTCAGCTTTGCACATGACAAGTCTGCTGCAAAAGGAAAGGCAGAGGGAGCTCTTCCATATTTTTATACCAGAGCAACTGAGTTCCAAAGTAGTGGCTTCATAAATGCTTTTTAGTTGTTTCTCAAAGTATTTTTTTATGACGCCAAACTCAATTTCATCTATCTTTTTTTTCCCCCTGAGACTATTGATTTTCCTGTGTTTTTTTTTTTTCCTACTTGACTTTTAGCCATTTCTTCCTTTTTTAAAATAACACATACACCTTCCCTGGAAAATAATGCCTTCCCTCCTTCCTTCCCTGTCCTTAGCAGCACCTCCCACCTCACCTCCTTGACCAGGAGGTTTTTAGCCACGTGTTGAGACAGCACAGACACCAACCTGGCTGATCCATTCTTTGCAGGTTTCAGATGAATTAGGTTTTCATTCCTATGGGAATGTGTGGTGGGAACGTGAAACCACAAACAGAAGTAGGGTACTCCCTCTTCTGTCAGAAACAAGCTTTATTATTATTGTTGTTGTTGTTGTTGTAGTTACTATTAATATACTATTAATAAAAGTTACTATTAATAGTTACTGTAGTAACTATTAATTATGTTGTTGGAGTTACTATTATTGTTGTTGTTGTAGTTACTATTATATCTTATGAAGTGTTTGTAAAGAAGATTATTCTACTAGTATGTCTTCTACTGTTTTTATTTAACTTACTAAAATATGAATTAGAAATTCTTATAAAATAACAGCATAAAGCACTGGTCACAGATACAGTCAATTATTTCTACAATTTCTGTACGTGTCTCTCTGAGTATATATATTCCCAAGGAACAAAACCACCTATCGAAAGGATCAGACAGAAAAAGACTAGGAAATGGATGACCCCCAGAACTGAAAATTCCTGCCTAAGAACTATTTCACAACAAAACCTTCTCTGCTAATTTGGCTACAATGGGTTCTGTGAGACCTTGTGTAATGCCCCTGCATGCTGTGCACAGGATATGGGCTATAACATCTCTCATGTGATAATGTTATGTTTCTTAGCACAGGGGGATGTGAGAGGCTCCAGACTTGAGGTTCTGCAAAGGTAAGAGCCTGGCCAAAGTCAGTGTCCTGCCAGCTACAGATTTTTCTTCAGGCGAAACAGCTGACTTTGCTTCAATGTGCTGGGGGAAAAATGCAATCTTTATTTCCCCAAACTACTCATTTACTTCAGTGACTACTTTGTTTTGGTGGTATTAATCATTTACTAGGGAATCTGGTTGGAAGAACCACTGTGAAATGAATACAGTAAAAGAAACAGAATGTGACAGTGGACATACATTTTCCAGAGGAAAGTTGAATGAGGAGACTGTGACCCATCAGAAGGGATCTGATCAAATCTGCCAGAGCTACCAGGAAAAAAATATCTTTTTAAATTTCCTTTACCTATTTCACAGGTTTTAAAACCAAGCAGCTACTGTTTATACTGCAAGTACAATTTCTAAGGTTTATTTAGAGGTGTACATGAGTTGCCATCCTGACTTGACTTTTTTGGATGCCTTTGATTCCAGCAGCTTTTTAATGTGAGGTACAGGTAAATGAAGCAGCAACTCTATTTTATTTTAATCTCAAAACCCATCTCAAAATACCACTTCCTCCCCCTTTTTCCCTTTTCTGTTTCTCTCCCTCTCTCCTCCCTTTTCCCCCTACCTGTTCTCCTCCTTCCCCTCCTTCTTTCTTTCTTTTTTCTTTTCTTTTCTTTTTCTTTTTCTTTTTTCTTTTTCTTTTTCTTTTTCTTTTTCTTTTTCTTTTTCTTTTTCTTTTTCTTTTTCTTTTTCTTTTTCTTTTTCTCCCTTTCTTTGGCAGTACATCTATTTGCTGCACATGCAGAGGTCGGGGAAGATATATTTATTTTCAAAAGTCTAGCTACAGGTGGGTTGCCAAGCTTAGCAATGAAGGAAAGAGGAGAAACTTTTTAAACTGGGATTGTAGGCTTTACTTGCACTTGGGCTGAGTTTAAGACCATCTGCTCGAGACATTTGAATCCAAATTGGAACTGCACTGCCCTCCTGCGTTCACAGCGGAAAAGGAAAAAGTTTCTGCTGCATCCCTGGTACGGGGGAAGGGGCTCATTTAGTGCCATGAATGTGAAACAGAAGGAACAAAATTATTCCTGTGCCCACCTACTTAGAAAAGCACAGCACCAAAGTAATTCTGCCTGCTCAGAGCAGAATCTCTTCTCAGTTTCACCCAGAGCATACAGAAAAAATGGATAGTCCAAACCATTTGTAGTGATTTTTCCAACTCTGCATTCCTTCCCTGAACATGTTGGAAGTTTTGTAGGGTGCTCTGCTTTTACATGCAGCCAGTGAAACCTTGTTGGAAAGACTTCAGGAATTCTGCCCATTTTGGAGCTGTTTGGATTCCCAAGCCCTCACTGATGACAGCACATGCAGATGGGAGGTTGCCCCGTTATTCCTTCCTACCACTCCAATTTCTGGGTCCAGCAACCCAGAAATGTCTGGAAATCCAGGAAGAAAGGGTCAGGGTTAACACCTCTGGGTTTTCAGGGTCCTGGAACAGCAGGATCTGTGAAGAGTCCTGACTCCTGGCTCCAGCCACTTGGATGTCAGAAATAAAATGACTCCTGAGCATTGGAAAAACAAGGTCTAAAGCAATCTTCTCATGAATGCCTAGGAATGAGAAGAGCAACTCATTCCAAAATGAGAGTCATTGCACTTCAAAGGAGCCACAGTGACCTGCAAGAGCAACTAGGGAGAATGGGGAAAACCATGTAAATATATAGAAAGTTACACTGGTACAGGTTGCCCAGGGAAGATGTGTATGCCCCATCTCTGGAAGTGTCCAAGGCCAGGTTGTGAGGGGCTTTAACCTGGTCCAGTGGAAGGTGTCCTTGCCCATGGCAGGGGGTTGGGACAAGATGAGCTTTAATGTCCTTTCCAACCCAGAGCATTCGGTAATTCTATGAAAATTGTTGCTTCTTACAGAGTGTCCTCTGGAGCTCTGCACAAACCAGGGGCTATACAAATCAGGGGCCCACTGAAGGGTCATGAACTTTCTCATTTAAGGAGCTCAAGCCACATATTGAGTTAAGCTTTCCTCTTTCTGAATTGCTGTTACAGTTTGGTAATGTCTCTTCAAAATGGGTTGGTTCCAGAGCAGAGAGACCTGTACCTAACAGAACAGAAATAAAGCATGCAGGCAAGGAGAGCAGGAATCAGGAGAGCAAACACAACTTTACCCACTGTGGCTGATAAGGGATAATCAGCACAGCTCCTGGAGGGGACAGATCTGGGATAACATCGCAAACTCACTAGAATTGCACCAGGTTTCCTGTAATGGGATCATAAAAGTCATCATTCACATTTTCTGAAGTTTTTTGAAGACAGAATCTTTCATGATTTTGCAATCACAGTTTTTTTTCTAGGGAACAAAAACCAAAGTAATATTGATAGAAGAATCATGTATTGTCAGCATGAAAGCTGAAAGTCAAAATAAGCCACTGAGACTCAGTCTTAATTTTATTGAATTACTGTACATCCAGATGAAATTGATGGAAACTGGCTGTTGACTCAAATTCTGCCCTGGATCTGGACCTAGATTTGATCTTGAGTTTCTCTGTTCTAGGGAAGAACTCTGGAACAATATCTTGCTCATTCTGATAGCAAAAAATATTATTTTTACATGGTTTCTTGGGAGCAGATCAATAAGCAGAAGTTCTCATGTCTTCAGCACAGGAAGTCCAGCCTTTCAGTATTTAGCAGGGGCTTATATGAAAGATGGGGACAGAGTTTTTACAGGGGTCTGTAGTGATAGGGCAAGAGCTGATGGTTATAAACCAAGAGAGGGTAGATTCAGACTAGGTATAAGGAAGAAATACTTTATGATGAGGGTGGTAAACACTGAAACAGGTTGTCTAGAGAGGCTGAGATGCCCCATCCCTGGGAACACTCAAAAAAACAAAAAACCCAGTGCATTAAAAGCAAAACACTAAAGAACTCTTAGGACAATTATTTTGAGCAAGAACTGAAAAGGTGTCTGTCCCTTGGAAATTAAAGAGAGTGGAGTTTCATGCTGACCTGGCTAAACACCTTGCTATACCTGAGCTGGCCTGCAGACACTGCTGCAGTCTGGACATACCCAGAGCTCACAGTGCAGCCGCAAGTCTTCCTGATTTTCAGTCTTTAGCACCTCTTTGTGATGATGGTGAGTTTTTTATTGTGCTGGTGAAGGAAATATTTCACATTTCATTCCCTATGTGTTTTTAGATGTTCAAAATACTCTTTACAGAATAACTTGGTGAAGATTAAGACATCAATGGTGTTTCTGCTGTTATTGCACAAAAATAATTCTATGAACAAATAGCAAACTCTTTTTCTGCTTCAAACAGCACACAATACTGCTCAATAGACCTGCAGATATAATAATAATTAAAAAACCAAAACTATCTTGACACAAAATACATATGCCTTTGTCCTAGAATTCAAGAGCAGTAGAGTTGTTCACATCTTGAATCAACAATAATTTTCTAAAGTTACCATCCTTGGCCTTAGAAATAGAGGATTTGGAGGGGAATTGTAAACTAGAGTAAGCACTTTCTTGGGTGAGTATTAATTTTGCATTGTTTCTTGTTAACTTTTATTTATAACTTTATAAAATACAAACCTGAAAAACTTTCTTCAACATTTGAGGTCCTTTTTATTAACAAACAGTTACTGCTTTATTCGCTTTGGGAGAAACTTGCACGTTCCATTTAAAGTGTCTGAAATTTGAAATGTCAAACTTTCTTGAAAATTATTCATAGGGGGTTTTTTTGACATTATGTTCCAGTGTTTTGATGCATATTTTTGATGGGATAGATATTTCTCCTAACAGAAAAATGTGTTGAAAGAAGAGCTTGAGAAGAGGCTGAAAAAATCCCTAAGCTTGTATGGAAGAGTAATTTGAAACAGATACTGAATGATACACTCCAAGCAGGTATGTTTTCACGGTAATTGTGCTGACTTTTTGGAAGTTACTGATTTGCAATGTTGCCTCTGAGACTTTACAGTCTGTTTCAGAACTTGTGCTCTGTTCTCAAGGCTGATGACTTGGGAAATCCCAGATTTGTTTCAACAGATTTCCCAGAGGATTGTATCAGCTGAAATAACTTTTCCCCTTCTACTGAAAGCACAGTTTGAATATGTTTAAACCCTCCACAAAACCCATAAAATTTTCACTTTTAGTTAAGTCCTTTAGTGCCAACAAGAACTTTTTGTAGAGTTTGGTGTCTTGTACTTAAGAGTCAAGACCACCCATTTCAAGATTTGTTCCAGGCAGAGTATGTGCAACACTGCTGAGACATCAGCTTGCCCACAGCCCTTCTTTCCCTGTTGTTGCAGAGGGAGCACATCTACAGGAACAATTCAGTATGGGCAAGAAGAGTAAAATCCAGACTTGCAAAGCCAGCTCACCAAAACTTTAAAGTCAGCACTGTGTTCCTGGGTGCTTCAGAGGCTCAGTGGGAGCCCATCGACACTGCCTGTCTGTCTTGACCTTGATTTATACTACATCACATAATTAAATTATCATTAATTACATTAGCAGCTCTCCTAATCAATGTCTCCAGGGCAAAGGCAGGCAGACAGTGGGCGTAAGCAAGGATGGGTAAGAGGAAGTGTGTTTGTAATGCTGTTGCCCTTGTGCCTTACAGAAGATCCATCCATGACCCAACAAGCAAACACAGGTATCATCCCAGCCTACCAAGCCTGTGTCTGT
The DNA here is from genome assembly GCA_013396655.1 of Campylorhamphus procurvoides. NCBI lineage: Eukaryota > Metazoa > Chordata > Aves > Passeriformes > Dendrocolaptidae > Campylorhamphus > Campylorhamphus procurvoides. Next base: position 539,411 of record WBMV01002430.1, read on the forward strand.
GACTTGGACATGAATGGTATGTGGTTCAGTAGTGCAACAACCAGCTTTGTTAGCAGTTTATATATTGTAAATGAAAGAAGCTTACTTCTCTCTCTCCCTCCTTAGTCTCCTGCCCCCAGACTAAGCAAGAATTTACCATATTGCTGTAAAAAGAAAAGGGAAGGCTAGAAGCTCTTGCATTCTTAAGTTTCAAACTGATGGACGGAAGGTGGAGGAGCTAGTAAATGTCCTGAGGGATTGGTGGCATAGGTTTGCTCGTATTTAAACTGTGAAACTTTGACACTTGCAAATGTCCACTTAAAGGCAACATTAAAGACAAGGGAGCTCTTTTGCTTTTGTGGCTTTGCTAACCAGCTACAATGTCCCATATCAGAGTATGAGGGTTGGAAGGAGAGGGGAAAATCCATCTGAAATTTAGCAGCTTAAAAAAACCCCAACAAACCCACAAAAAAAACCCCCAAACGTTTTTAATCAGCTTGAGAGCTCAGTGGATTTGTGAACTCGTTTGGGATTAACAGGCTATTGATTGCTAATAAAACAATATTTAGCTTTGTCTGATGAACAGCACTGGAAAAAGGTGTGGGCACCTTGTCAAACAAGAGCCATTGAGGAGGGATGATGGGTTAAGTGTGGGGGCCTGAGTGGCAGCGTGGGTGCCTGGTCTTCAAGGAGAACTTGTCAGTTGTTCGTGAGGCTGGTGAAAGGAAGGACGCCAGCGCCTGATGGCTGGGGTAGTATTGATGCAAGTTAGCTGACTAATCAGATTGAAAAAGTCCCATGGTATTTATGTCACTTTAATTTTCATCAAACAATTGGAGACGACAGCACTCTATTAAGAAGAGGTTGATCCAGAACTAAAGCTAAATAAATTAGGGTCTCAGTTTAATCAAATTATCCCTCTCCTGGCCTTGGATTAACCGAGGGAGACAGCGTCAGTCTAGGCACTTTTCATTGGCTGATTTATTTTTTTTTTAAAAGAAGCTGGTACAAAGAATGGGAGATTTAACACACATAGCTACTACTCATAATACCTCAAACAAGCACCTTTTAAAGAAGCAGGAATTAATATTTATCAGGAGAATTTTCAGTTTTATGGAAGGATATTTCCATTTTTATGTTAGGGGTTTTTCAATGAAATGAACTGAAAATAAGGCAAAAATCTGTCAACAAAAAAGATGGACTGAGCGAAGCTGTAACAAGCTGGCACAGAAATGGAAACAGTAGCCTAATGCTATGTAATGATTTTTTGTTTGCTTCCTAACATTTTAGTTTACCTGCTCTAAAAATACTTTGGTGGGACATTTACACTTGGCTATTGTTTACTTACATATTTTAGTGCAGGGTAAGTAATTCTTTTTCCTCTTTCCTGCATTTTTTACATCCCTGGGCATAAAGACTTTTCAGGTATCCAGATTTGCCTCTGAGAAAATAATTTTCCCAATCTGCCCTGTATCTCCTCCTGTAAAGTTTTCATTAAAAGTTTACAGCAAGAGATAGTAACTGTCTTTTCAATACTATTAACATGAGAAAATCCCATGTTTACAGTTCCTATACAAAGATTTCACTGAACTGTTGCAATAGATCTTTCAAGATCTTGAACTCCTGAAATATTCCAAATCTGTGTCTTGTCAGAATCATTTTATAAGTCTCTCTGGTTTTCTAGATACAGAAATGAAAGTAAAATAATCTTCTGCTGCAAGCAATGAACAGAATTTATCCTAGTTAACTACAAAATGCATTTTTGAAAAATGAAACGTGATGAATATTTCCTTCCATCTTTGTTGGAAAAGTCAAAATACTTCTGCAAGAAAAGCAGGATAAATGGATGTGGTTCTGTGCCTGATTCTACTATCTGATTGTCTCTTTCTCTAATTTCTCTCTTGTTTTTCGCTGCCCAGGTTCACCAGTATTGTTCCCCATTCTGCTGAGGCAATCACAACTTAGGGAAAGTGAAGCCAAACAAAGAAATACTTGTATTTTTGTGACATCTGTCAAAATGGAGGCACTGGGCTGGGCTGTGATCCAGTGCACACTAAGGAAAATAATTTTCATTGCATATGTAATAGTCGTGAGAAATCTGAGTGGCTTCTGTTGGTCCCTGTTCTCCTCCAATGCACCGAACTTCCCACTCTTCCTCGGATTGCATTTCAGTTCTGCCCTTACCAAGCCCTTGCATATCTAGGCACTAAGCACCAGGTTCCTTAAACAGCTACACACACATCTGTTAATGCTCCTTTCATTTATGATTTCTACATTTCAAGCTCAAACAGTTTAATCCTTCTTTTTTTTTCCCTAGCACACTCCAAATTTCTGTTGTCTTCAGGCAGCTGCCCCTCATGAGCACAGCCCAGAGCTGGTTCTGGGGGACTTAACCTTGCACATGCTCATCCCCTCAGAAGAAGGGATTTATTTCCAGGTAACTCATCTGAGTATTGATTTCCAGAGATTGCTAAATGCCTAACATCCACCTTTGTGGCACTAAGTACATTGTAGATATTGCAAAAAAATTCTAAGTGCCAGATAATTGCTTTTGGGTGTTTGTTTTTAGTGTACAGCCACCATAGTTCCACATGTTTGACCCACTAGCTGATCAGAACACCACCTGTCCTTGCTTGTTTTCTCACTGGGAATGAACAGAGATCATATATTTTCATGGTAAATGTGTGGTCTGGGGAAAACACTTAATTATACTTCAAATGAGGATAGGATTTCTTGGTAGTTTATCTTGACAGTCATTTACTCTAAGTCCAGGTATTTTTCTCTGTAGAAAACAGACATTTCCCCTACAGAAACACAGGTATTATGAGACAGAAAAGTTTCAATTACTTAAAGCTGATTTCTCTGTGAACACTGGTTTACTCTTAATATGCTTGTAAGTTCTTTTATTTGCGTTTACCCTTTGGACATCAACAGTGAAAGTAACTTTGAAGATCAGTGGTTTTCTAAGCCTCTAAGTATTCGATTATTTTTGATTATTTTGTTAATATTATCTATTTGGATCCCAGTATCCTGTAGCATCTGAAACTGTCCCATATTCCTCAAGCTGCTCCACAATGCACATTTCATGGAGGTATTGCAGTAGAGATAAAAATATATGTGTGTGTAACATACTGAGTCCCACACTGTGTAACATAACCCTAACCCTAGTTCCAGGATGAGTTTTAGTTAAAGCAAACAAACAAAAAAACACAAATCCCCCCACCAAACAAAGCCCTTGCCCCATCCCTCAAAAAATACTACAAAAAACCCTAAAAAAATATAAATATCCAACAAACCAAAACCTGCCCCTGCCCAGGTGAAAAAGTTCTGATTTGCAGCCCACACTTTCACTTCAGCTCCAGATCTAGGCTTGCTTTCTCTCTCAAGCTTAAACCTAACCCTACAACCAGGGTTAGCCTACACAGGCTCCACTGAGCTTTGTCCAGATGAAAAGTCTCTCAGCCAGTTGCCCTAGTTCAGAATTATATTAAGGGGAACGTGGCCATCGTTTTACAAAACTTTTAAACTGAGCATATAAATTCAGATTAGCAAATCTGCTTTCAATACTACTAACTTTTCTTGATGATAGGAATAAGAAATACTTTTTGTCTACAGCTCATTCCCTTTGTACAGAAAGTGGCACTCAAATTTTTGGATTTATGCTTCATTTAAATCTTTCCAAGCTTCTATTATTTTAACAGATTCTAAATTCACCTTTTGGCTGTAATAAATGGGTAATAAAGGTAAGGTAATAAAGGGGTAATAAAGGTAAAGTAATAAAGGGGTAAGGAGCTCACTGGCATTAGTTATGTTTTACTTGCAGTGATGCCCTTCTGCAAAATGTGGGGTTTGTCACCTCTCTCTGTTGCTTTTCATTGCTGTGTGATGTTAGGAAGTGGCAGCTTTGTGAGAACCTACTCATCACTACGCATCTAAAAGGCTTAATGAAAAAGCCACTTGCTGCTTTTAGACTGCTGGCTACAGAGTTTGTATCATTAAATTAACACAAAATTGCAACAAACTGGCCTGGGAGAACTAAGCATAAGAGTATTTGTGCTCAGAGTCTGTGCTTTTGGGAGTGTCGCTCTTGGCAGTATGGCTTTAGTATCCAAGGAGTGTAGTGTAAAAATTTCAGGCAGTTTGGACTTCCTAGATAGAAAGTACTCTTGAAAAATTGTCTTCAGTTTTGAGTTTCACGGTTCTGTGCAGTTGTCTGTGCTGTTGGTGACCTTGAATAGTTCAAATTGAAAAAATATAACTGACTGCATGACTAAGAAGTAATTTTGGGGTTTAATATTAATTTTTAGATATTTGCTGTCTCTTTTTTTCTAACACATTTTACACAGGGTAAAGTTATAGCCACTTAATAACAGTTTGTTAGAAAATATTTTGGTCATTTTCTACACAATTTCTATTAACATGCTTTCTTTGCTTTTCAATAATGACAAGCACAGTGGCCCCAGAAGTGATGCAGGTAGAGAATAAAGTTGCACATGCTTAGAAATTCAGCCTAAAGAAAGCCCACAAGGGATATGTCGATACCATATTTTGTGTGCAAACACCCTCTAACAGTCTCCCCAGTGTTGTGCTTCCAGAACTGGAAAAGAGTTTGAAACGCAGTAAAAAGATGGCAAATATTTGAAGTTTCTTCCCCTTGGCCCAGATTATGAAATAGTAACCCATTACATTGTAAATCTTCCTGTACCATGCAAATCCCTTTACGAGGATTAGGAGATTGTAACAAAGATGATCATATTTCAAGAGGAACCGATGTAACTGATACACTTCTGCTGCAGCATTTCATACAGCCTTCCCCCAACACGTTATCTACACCGACCCAAAAGAACAGGTGCTTTACATTTATTGAGAATCTTAATTCACACAATAATAAAAAAGAAAAAAAAAGCAGGCTTGGTTACAAGGCTGTGCAGCACATTCAGTCTGGTGCTCTCTCCACAATAGCTGAGGGTGTGCAATGGAGCAAAGACTATGCAATCAGTGACCCCTTGCCCTGTGGGGGCGGTGGGTGGGGGGGAAGAGGAGAATTTCAGTAAAACACAAAGCAGCTGCTGTTTCTGCTTTTGCTGCTATCAGTCTGAGCACTACCCAGCTGGTAAATCTCTTTCTGCTCTCCGCTGCCTGAGCAAGAGTAGAGGAAAAGTATGTTTTATCCTTCTGCATCATTTCTGTTTCTCTTGTGGCATCAGAGACTACTTTTGGAGCATAAGCATCTGACTCGACCAGATTTTTTCAGTGTGCTGAGGGTGTGCAGCACTTTGCCAGCATTTTGCACTAATTCTGATTCAATGACTAGTACTGAGTCGCTATGTAAGGAAAAAAATTCCATGAGAAGCCCTTAGTTTACACCACTAAGTAGTGTTTGCAGAATTGGGGGTATCTTGTCATACCTGTAGAAATAATTCTGCATAGATACAGAATTTAAAAACGAAACACAGAACAGAATTTGTGAAGGACTTAGTACCTCAGATCCTTTTTCAAACCTGGCATTATGGTCTTATCTAAAACCAGCTTCCATATTTAGGATTTTCATGTCCCTCTGGATTTGCCTATTACTAAGCAAGCCTAATCTACTTAATTAGTACCATACTTAAAAGCCTTCTTTGTTAGCTTTGAGAGATAGGGGGGTTAAAAGGAAAATTAAGCTACATGGGACAAGGACAGATTAGAAAATTAGAAATCAGAGATTGTAATCCAGACAAGTAAATTCAGACTTTCAGGTTTCCTTCTTGAATTCTGCATCCCCACCCTATTTACTTATTTATTTATTTACAGATCAAATCTCTTTGTTTTTATATTCAGCAAACACCACTGAATTTGCACTCTAAAAATGTGACTGCAATCTGACCCTTGGTCCACCCCCTCTAGAAATGACCAAAACCTGCAAAAATTGTGATAATGCTGATGATCGCTCTGTTGAGCAACAATTATAATGTATTAACAAACATTTGGTACCTCCACTTATGCTGAGTGCTACGTATCGACCACTGTTACAGAATCAGCATTTGTAAAATAAATCTAATAGAATAGAATAAATATCATAGAACATGCTGTGTTGGAAGGTACCCATGAGGATTATTGACTCCAGCTCCTGGCCCTGCACAGGACAGCCAAGAGTCCCACCATGTGCCTGAGAGCGTTGTCCAAATGCTGCTGGAACTCTGTCTGGCTTGGTGCTGTGATCACTGCCCCGGGGAGCCTGTTCAGTGCCCAAGAACCTTTTCTTGATATCTAAACCTCCTGTGACTCAGCTTCATGCTGTTCCCTTGAGTCCTGTCCCCTCTGAGGAAGTTGTAAGTGCAGTGAGGTCTCCCCTCAGTCTCCTCCAGGCTAAACAGACCAAGTGACCTCAGCTATGTAGGGGCACCATGAGAACCAGCACCATTTGATTTTGGAGAGATGTGTGTTTCTGTCAGGCACGAAAGACGGGAAATGAAAGAGCTTCAGTAACCTGGCTGGAATGTCAGGTACTATCTTCTTCGAGTCATGACCCTCAAGCTTTGTTTTTCCATATAATTTTTAGAGCTACTTTGTAATTTCTGCATTTGGATGACATCTCAGTTATAAAAGACATTAGGAAGAATTTCTTCACAGAAGGGGTGATTAGATATTGGAATGGGCTGCCCAAGGGTGTGGTGGAATCCCTATCCCTGGAGGTGTTTAAGGAAAGACTGGAAGTGGCATTTAGTGCCTTGGTCTTGTTGCAATTGTTGAATATGTGAAATACTCTCAAGAAAGGATGTTTTATAATGTTTGATCTTTGTATCATTTCAAGGCTAATCAACAAGAAGGGAGACATAATTGGTAAAACTGAGAGCTGCTAATGAGCTCTGTGATATCCAGGTGTCCAAAAAACAAATTACTCGTTGGTAGAATTGCTTTGTCAAGGTTGAGGGCTTGACATGTTTCAGTGAGCTCAGGCTAAGGGGGAGGTTCATTAAGCTTGGGAAGGATGAACCACTGATAGTGGGCACAAAGAATGCAGAATTTATGGGCTGCAAGGACATCTGGCAGAACTCCCAAGAGAAGGACAAAACTAATAAAACCAACTTGTTGACTTGGCTGAATCAGCTCTGACTGAGTAAAAGGTACTTCTGGAAGGGGGAGACCAGGAGCAACTCACAGCCAAAGACCAAAAAAAGACTGAGCATGCAGACTAATTAGCACAAGAAACAAGAGGCTCGTTAACCAATAAAAGATAGAATACTAATTAATAACAGAACTACATAACTTGTAGCCAATGAACACTAATTCCTCTGTTTGCTGAAATGTACAAAGAGTAAAGGGTTTTAATAGTTGGCCTGATTTGTGGAATACCACAACTCTGAAATAAATAATCCTTGTCTCTCTTAAGTGTGTAATTATTGCCACACCAGGTAACAATGCTGATTTTTGTGGCCAGTTGACACCGTGTTGTTTGGGCATAGGTTGGACTTGACAATCTACAGGTCTTTTCCAGCTTCACTGATTCTGTGATTCTGCCGGTTGCTAAACGTCATTCAAAAGCTGGCAGCGTGTGTGCCATGCCCTTTAGCTCTCCTATGGCACCTGCACCACTTGTGAGGTGCAGAAAGCTGCCTGGCACCTGAGAGGGGGCTGCTGTCCATCCCCAACGTGTCACTGCCAATCCCCAACATGTCATTGCAGGTCCCCCCAACATGTCACTGCCTGTACCCAAAACATCACAACCCATCCCCAAAATGTCCCTGCTTGGCCCCCCAACACATTACTGCTGATCCCGGAAATGTCACTGCCCATCCCCAACATGTCATTTCCCAGTCTCCCCAAAATGTCACTGTCCATCCCCGAAATGCCCCTGCCCATCCCCCCCATGTCCCTGCCCATCCCCAACATGT
>WBMV01002430.1:548224-663294 GCA_013396655.1 Campylorhamphus procurvoides
GGAGCTGGACTGGGCTGGGCTGAGATGGACTGAGCTGGACTGGACTGGACTGGGCTGAGCTGGACTGGACTGGGACTGAGCTGGACTGGGCTGTGCTGGGACTGGACTAAACTGAGCTGGACTGGGCTGAGCTGGGATGGACTGAGCTGGGATCAGTGTTCATGAGCTGGGAGCGCCGTGGCTCAGCTCGCAGGAGGCAGCTTGGCAGGGGAATAATTCATTCCCAGATTGTAGATGGAGCCAAAGCTGTGTTAGATCCAGACTGAAGGAAGGTGGGAAGCAGGTAATCCCCTCCCCTCGCCCTGGTGCAGCGTGGAGGCTTTTCTGTTTTCTTTTCTACTCTTTTCTCCCTGTCATCTTTCCCAGTTGCCAGGAAACAGATGAGAGGTTTTATTTCGATGCTGCAGATCCAGCTGGCCCACCCACTTCCTGTATGTGGTTCTTAAGAGTTCAGGTTCTCTGCCCTCAAGGAGTTTTTAAAAGTTAACAAACGGGGTTGGTGGCTTTGTCAAACAAAATTTTTGTGTTTATTGTATTTTGTTTCAAGATGTTTGGCAAACAAGGTAAAAACTTCTTTGTGGGGCATGTGAGTAAGCAGGTGGCAGTTCATCGTTTCTCAAAGGCAGAAAATGTGTTCTGAATGTATTGCCTAGCAGGTCAGAACAGAGCATATAGAACTCAGAAGGTAGAATTTCTAAATGTGTTAATATTGAATATTTAATAATTTGTTATTTACAGGTTGTTCAGTTCTGCTGAAGATGTGTTCTCCCACTGCAAAACAGAGCATCAGTTTAATGTTAGTGATGTGATCCAGAAACACAGTAAGTTTTTTTAATGACCTGTTGTTTCCTTTTGTGTGTGTCTCATTTAAAATAAACTGCAATTATTAGTTTGTTTTTAGTTAATTTCCTGGTTGCGGCTGAAGCTTCCACAACTGAACAGGATAAGCTGTTGTGGAAAAATGTGTATACCTTATCTTTATGCTGACTGCTTCCCATATGCTTTATCTACTGGCAAAGCTCTTGACTGATGACAAAACAGATTGATCTCTGCTGGCTCGTTGTGGTGTGCTGAATCCTCACTGCCTACTTGAGAGACTTGAGCCAGCTGTGATTTACCTGATCTCTTGGAAACTCTTGCCTGACTAGTGATGCTGTAGTTGGGCTCAGCAGCTTAGCAGAGTCCAAGGGTGTATCCACCAGGAAGGCAGGTGCTGGATTGTGCTGCTGGTGTCTTTTGAGCAGCTGTTTGCAGTCTTGGCCTATGTTCCTTCAGGTATAACCTCCAATGTCTGTTTAATTCTTTCCAAGTGAGGCTTAGATTGGCTTTCACTTGAAGGTATATTTAGGCCAACGTGGTCACTGAAGGAAAGTACATGTAGGAAGATTTATGGAGGGCTTTGAAAGAGGTAAGTGCTGAGCTACTGAACCTGAAATATGTATTTTAGTGCATATACAGGAGAACTTGAAAGCAGGGAAAGGGAAGCAGTGTTGGAGAAATGCTGTTTTAAGAGGGTTCACTGAAAAGGAGTGTGAGTAAGGGGTTAGGAACTACATGAAGCATTTAGAAATCTGCCTGTGAAATTGTAAGATCTGGCCTGTTTTCTGTCTAGAATTTAAGAAAGGTATTTTGAGTTTATCTTTGCTGTTGTTGGGGAGAGTACATAATTATACTTAAACTACTGTTATTTCTGCCTCGGTGGCAATTTTAAATTAATGTGGGTATGTATTCTTGATGAGTAGCATCAGTTTAAATTCTGTTAAGCAGAAAGCTAAGAATGTGAATGAAGGAGCACAGCAGCCTAAAATACCAGCAGGGTCGCTAGTAGGAGATAAGAGTGGCTGTCCTGATGTACTTGCTTGCCAAATGAATGAAATCCCTGTTCATAAGCCCCAGTTGGATGTGTTCCATTCTTAATTTACAGCATATGTGTTTGTCCTGAGGGTGAGAATTTCCTGGTTTAGTCCTGAGGAGAAGAAAAACATGGATAGCAAACTTAAGATAGGAAGACCGCACTGGATAGTGATGTACTCCCCAAGGGAAAACTGGCCAATCGAACAAGTAATTAGTATTCATTTAATTGTAAAGTTTGTGTGTTTTAATGCAAACACTCTCTCCTTTTTGTCTTTTTTTTCCCTCTCCTTTCAGGACTCGATTTTTATGGATACATTAAACTAATAAACTTTGTCAGATTAAAGGTAGGTGTGCCACATACTATTTCTGTAATCTGTGTTTGTAAAATAGGAAGTCAAGGTCCTGTGCTTCCAACTGGCTCTTTTTTAATAACTGCATGAGATTTTTTTATTGTTGTTCTATAAATAAGAAGTCACAGGAATTAAAATAGCCGTTGATTTAGATATGAAGTTGGTTTAATTTTAAAATATATATAATTAATGTGAGCTTTATTGTTTTCAGAAGACAATGTTCAGTCTTGCAAAAAGCCTTCATGCTGTGTAGTCATCTTGGTTTGCTGATTTGTCTTGACCTTTGACTCTGCTGTTTTGCTTCAGAAATGTCTTCACTTGTCAATAACTGAAGTTTGAGTCTCTGCCTGTGTGTTGTTGTAAGAGTCTTTCCTGAGGGTATGAACTGGCCAGACCCCTACATTGTAAGAACAACACCTGGGTTAGGTTACAGAAGTTAAATCTGTGCTAAAATGATGCCAGTATCAGGAAAGCTAGCAGGAACCTAGAGTTTTAGGATAGCTCTGGGTATATTTTTTGTATTTTGGGACTTTGAAGCACAATCCTTGGTTTGTCCCTAAAAGTTTAGGTTTAAACGTTATACCATCTTACCTTATTAAGCATTTTTTTACTTAAATCTTCAAATCCTAAATCCACAATGCTTATTTAATGTGTGACTGGCTATGCAGAGTAAACACAGAGAGGTGAAAACTGAAGTCCAGAATCTGACTTCTCCTTTCTTGGCCTGCTGGATGCAAACAGGAGATAATACAGCATTTCTGACACTTGTCCCTGCATCAGTGTTCATGTAAAAACACCTGACAGGATTAGTAGCTGGGATTTATTGATTGGCCCTCTTGTGAGCTCTGCGTGTGACACAGCCAAACACCTGAGTAAACTTGGTTCCTGATAGCAGTGTAATCCTGCAATTATCCTTCAATATCTGTCAGTCTGCTGTGCTTTACTGTGTTTGCTGAATTCCTTGATCCTGTAGCTTCTTGGGCTTTCCCAGCCTTTGCTACAAAGCACCTTCAATAATACCCTGCATATTTTAATAAGTGAACAAACAGGTCTTTGCCTTATTTTCTTGAATGAAGCTGGTGTTTTCAAAGACACTTAGCTTACATGCTCTTCCCCTGTCTAGAAACCAACAGGAGCATATTTGAGTTCTCTGAGCAGCCCACCGCCTTGGGAAGGAGAGGAATATTTGAAACCGGAACTAGAAGATGATCCTCTCCTTCAGTTTGGTAAATACTGTGTTTCAGTATGACTGTGCTGCACTGTGGGGTAAATATGGTATTGTCAGAGTTCATGTCAGGTGAAACATTGTCACTGCTATTCAGGTGATTTATATACCGGAGAAAGTCCACATAGTAGCTGAAGTCATGACATTAAGTTACACTCATATTTTGACCACACATTGTGCATTGGTTTTTAATGACACAGATTTCCATAGCCCTGGTTTATTGTCTGCATTCATTTATTGTAGTGAGTTCTCATAGCAGAGTTGTCTATATAGTAATTACGTGGCTCAAAGGGACACTTGACATGAGCTTTATTGGGAGATTTGCGAAGCTTTTAAAGCTTCTAAATGTAGGTATTTAAAACCAGATGCATTCATTGAAAAATACATGCCATAAATAAAGAGCAAATAATTTGCGTTGTTGAAAACATCTTTTATACAAGTTCTATTTTGGATGAACCCAGTGTAAGATGCTGTAAGAGTTCTGATTCTTCAGTGGTTCCAGGAATCAACAAACAGCCTTAGTTTCTCATGGCAGTTCTTCAGATGTTCTTGAGAGAATTCAGTTTCTTTGGAAATTGTTTTTGTGCCCATGATCCTTCCACTCTGTTTTGCACTTGTATCTCTTTTTTTCAGTTAAACCATAAGGTGCTTAGGGCTTCTCTGTACAGTCTGGAAGTGAGCCCTATTCCATGGTAGCACAGGTAGTGCCAGCTGGAGGACACTGGTTAGTTACTTCAGGGATTTCACATTTCAGTGTATCAGCTCCTGCCTGCTGTGTGTCTTTGCCCAAGCTATGGACTTTTGAAGTGCTTTGAGGTGCCAGTTGCAATTGCTAAAGAGTGATGGGGGTCATTTGAACCTGTGAAATATTAAATGCCTTGTTTCAGTCCCATGGGTCAAATAGTCTCCCACAATTAAAAGGAAAATATATATGTTTTTTATTTAAGTTTTTAATCAGTAAGCTGGCAATAACTTCTTACTACACCCAAAACTACAGTAGCATTTTTTTTCCTCCACTGACATCCATTGAAATCAGCTGAATTTAGCACGAGGTGAATGGCACCTCATGAGGGCTGAGTTTAAGCTGTAGTTGAAAAGCAACGTTTCGTCTAGATTCACTCTGCTTATGCTCTTCTGAGTTTTGTGTGTTTGTAAGTTTATAAAAGCCCAAAGAATTGGTTTGAAAATTGAGTTATTGTCTAATTATTAAGAAAAAATTGTATATTACCTTTTATCATTAACGACCCTTTTGGCCTCAGAATAACATAATGGGAAAAATAGAGGATAGTACTGTAATTAATTATACTCTAAACCTAATGTCTCTTCTATGAATAATCAAACACTGGTATTTCAAGAAGCCTGAATTCTGGATTTATTTGCTTTATTAGCTTAGAGCCTGCTTACAGCATATTTGCTTTTTCTGAGTAGTATTGTGTTCTGCAGTTAGTCCTGTCAAATTCAGTCCTGTCTTATGTAAAACAAAACACTTCAGCAAATCATCCAAAGACAGAAGTAGGATTATATGTTTATGATCTGCTGTAAAGCAACACATGAATGCTCAGCGACTTTTTTTTCCTCCCCATTTCATCAGATATAGAAGATCTTTGTGAACCTGCAAATGTTTTGCCTTGTAATGGTTTAAATGACACCATGGTGCTCCTTGAACAGTTAAAACATGCAGAACATAGAGCAAGAGTGGCAGAAGCAGCCTTGGCTAGAGCACAAGATGATCTTCAAAAAATGAAGTAAGTGTTTGAACTGAAGCTTTGGGGTGTTTTAGGTGAGATGGCATGTTCATGTCTGAAGGCCAATAGAAGTTCAAAGGAACAGTAGAATGTATCTGTGGAATAAACCTTTCGACTTATGTTGGGACTGCAGATTTGACTTGGGTGTTGTAGATGGTCAGTAAGTTGATGGTTAGTAAAAACTGTGCAAAATCAGCACAGATTGAGACAAAGCATGTATAGGAAAGCAAGCACATGGCTCAGAAACATGTGAGGCACTTTTCTGTTAGTCCTTAAGATACGAATTTAAACACAGCAGAGGGGGGAGAGAGAGAGACTGACAAATTAAATATGGCACTTGAGATATTGTCAGAGTTGGCTCCAAACAATGATTGTTAGTAGCAGAGTCCACTTACAGTTTGGAGAAACTTCTAATGAAATTAATAAATCAACTTTTCAGCTATTTTTCAGTTTCAGGTGTGGGTTCTGTTAGTAAGAATATCCAGTGCATCACAGTCAGGAATCAGGATATTCCTGTGGCTGTACATGCCACTTCTAAATCTTGAGCTCTGCACAATATGGGTTGCTGATGCTTGTGCATAAAATGCGAGTGTAAACTTCTTTTTGGGTCTCATAGGATTGAGTCCTCTACAAACATGTCATTGCAAGGTCAATACTGATTGGGCACTGAAGAACTGAAATTGTATTTAAGAGACTTGGAAAAACAATTCAGGTTCTTTTCTGGAGAAGTTAATCAGCAAGAACTTTGTTTTGTAAAATATTTGAGGGTTTGTTGCACATTTTGACAGGACACACTTGGTGTTATAAGTAACTAATCAGACCAAAATAAATTAATGTATTTAATGTATTCTCAGCTGTGAACAATTATTTATGTCAAAAATGAGCAGTTTTGTCTTCAGTCGGGTTTGACTTTTGCAAATTGTACTTCATAGCACACAGCACTTTTCTGGGATCTGTGTACATTATGCATTAATGGATCATAAACAACAGAATGAAAGAAATTTGTCACTGTGCTTTGAAAACTTGAGCATTTTTTTTCCTGTATGTCTTCTTGTCTTCCTCTTTTTCCATTTGTTTTCATTTAAAACAAAAAAGCCATAATTTTTTCAGGTCATCAGTAGCAATTTCTTTTGAGCTCTAACCTTCGATCAGGCTTATAGATTTTTATTATTTTTTTGAGCTTAGTCTATCAAGTTATCTGCTCCTGTAAGAAAGGGTATTTTATATTTCTTTTTTTTTCCTTATTCTTCTTTATTTTTCAGTGCAGCCTCTTCAGTTCAGCCAGGGATTGTCTCAGCAAAAGTAGCCAGATGTAGATCTGCTGAAGCAGCACAGTTTTAAATTATGGACAGATGAACCAGTTGCAGTGTAGTAGTTAATGTGCTGTAATTCATAGTGATCCTAGTTTATGCTGGAGAGAGACCATCTGCAGATGTTTCCTTCCAGGTGAACCTCTGTGAAATAATAACAGTTCTATAAATCATGTTGCCTCTAGCACTGCATGAAACTTATATTTTTAAGGTTGGGCATGGCTTGTATATGTTGAAATTTTCAATCTGTCACTTGTTAAAGGTGATGGTTTTTCTTTTTACTTGCCTTCTAATTCTTGATTAAAAAGACTGGAGGGCAACTCTGTCTCTAGACAGGTGCTTGTGTTGCATGCCTAGGCTGGAGAAACTACTGGCTAAATCCATTTCAAATAATTTTAAATTTGAAATCACTTGAATCTCACATAGTGCTAATTATACTTAATCATACATCATAAAATCTAATTTTTAAGTTCAAATTTTTATCATTTAGATATTTCTCTACAAGTAAGAAAAATGCAAGCTGTCATAATGAAGAGAAATATTAAAAATAAGATCCAGACTTTACCTGTATAGGAAGTTTCTGATACTGACAAAATTTTATTACATATTCCCTTCTCCCCATCCACACTAGCTGAGTAGGGAAGTATTTGATATGACAGGGGTGAAATGGTATTTTTGGTTTTGTTGTTCTATAAAGATGGTACTTATAATGAGATGTTATCTATAGCTCCTACAGGTGAAGTTTCCATTTAGGAAAGCATGATTGCTGTTAAGTGTTGATGGCTTTGGAGTGGTCTGTTGTGTCAATTTTTTTGCTGTTGGAGTGTAGACTTTGGAGTAATCTTGTCTGGCTGGAGGATGTTTGCTTTTTCACTTCGTTGTGGGTGTATAATGAGCTGTTTGCTTGTTGACTTCTAATAGTATTTTCATTCTAAACCCCTTGGTTTGTATATTTTGTCATCAAACCTGCTGTGAGGAATGAGAACGTAGAATCATGGAATGGTTTGGATTGGAAGAGACCTTCAAGTTCGTCTCATTCCAATATTCTGCCTTGGGCAGGGGCACATCAGGTTGCTCGTGGCCCCATCCATCCTGGCCTTGGACACTCCCAGGGATGGGGCATTCACAGCCTCTCTGGGCAGTCTGTGCCAGGGCCTCACCACCTTCACAGCAAAAAAAATTTCTTTCCAATATCCAATCTAAACACACTGTCTTTCAGCTTAAATCCATTTCCCTTCCTCCTGTCACTCCTTGTCCAAAGTCCCTCTCTAGATTTCTTGTAGCCCCTTCAGGTACTGAAAGGCTACAGTAGGGTCACCCTGGAGCCTTCTTTCCTCCAGGCTGCACAATCCCAATTCTCTCATCATTTCCTCCTGTGTTTTAGGAATGCAGGACCGTGGAGGAGTTATAATAAGCAACATGAAATTAGAGTAATAAATTGAATTTTAAGCTCTGTTTTGTTTTCATCCAAATGCTTCAGTTTTAAAACACTTTCTTCTGCCTCCCACTAGTCACACAGTGTTGTGTGGGCTGTGGTTCTCGTGCTTTGGATTGAATCTGCATCACACAGCCTAAAACACCTTGAGCACTCTGGTGCTGGCTTTTGTACCAGCGAGCAAAAACTAAATAATCCTTCCTTAAACCCAGAAACTAAGTCCCAGTATTTCATTGTGAATAATTCCTTCTTGTGGAGGGAGTGCTGTGGTGCAGCAGCCCGGAGGAGCCTGCAGAGGGAGGATGTGCACACCTAAAGCGGGACCCATTGTTGGCAAACCCCTTCACAGCCTTCCCTGGATTCTTTCCCTCTTCCCAGCCCTTTCTCCACACCCCCCTCCCCACCCACCCTCCTCCTTTTCATGGTCCTATAAACACGTCTCAAGGGTATATTTCAAACTGATTACAGGCAATTTGCCCAGGATTTTGTGATGAACACAGATGTCAGGAGCAGCTCGTCATCCAGCGCCATTGCAGACCTCCAGGAGGATGAGGATGGTGTTTACTTCAGCTCCTATGGGCATTATGGCATACACGAAGAGATGCTAAAGGTTAGCAAGTCATCTCAACTGCATCTTAGTAGGACTGAAGAGGAGGGAGAATGAAGTGGGCTCTGTGCCCATAAATATACTGCAGAGCAGCTGCATTTTTAACCATTTCTACCCGGGATAGTTTTTTCCTAGGAGTTGTGCCGAGACATCTTTCTTCAGTTTTACTTCCTTTGTATAAATACTATTTACAGGAAGCATCAGGAACATAAAATCATTTCCAGATATGCTTGATATTACAATATCTGTACTGCAGCCTTACCTTGCCACAAGCAGCTTTTTCCTGTACGCTTAAGAGATAGAGAATAAAACATAGTACAGACAGTGAATATTTTTCTTTAGTTTTAAATTTTCCTAATGATAGAAATTTGCTAGGCAAGACCATTTCTAAGTATGGTGGTTTCCTATTGCACTAGGAAAACAGAAATTGGTACTTGTCCTTGGTTTAGTGTATTATAACATGACATTGAACAGCTGGAAAAAAAAGTGTGCTCCTTTATATGATAAAGATAAAATTATTTTTTTTAATTTTTCAAAGGCAAACCTATGTATGCCCTTTTAACTGTAAATAAAACCCACAAAGCCCAACAGCTTATAATTGACATGTAAATGAAAATCTCATAATTCTTCCTTTCAAAAAAGGTATCATTGTTATGAAAGTTATAAACAGTTTTATAGTTTTAAGCCAGAATTAAAAGTAGAGGTAGAATACAGAGTTGTGAAGTGACTTTGTCCCTGCAGCTGGCAGATAGTTTTCAGCTTTCTAAATCATTTGCTGGCCCCAATGCAGAAATGCACATGAGCCTATGCTAAGAATAGTATAAGCATGAGGTTAATATCAGGGGGAGGAGATTTTACAGAAGCACAGAGATGGCTGCAGAAGTAGAAGCACATTTTCCAAAATGTATGGTTTATAGGAATATAACTGAAGTAATGAAGATAAATGAAAATGACAGGTATTTGGTTTTGCAGTTGTATAAAGCTGACATTTGAAACGTTATAGGCTACAGGATGAGGAAGCCTTTCTCTTTGCTAATTCAGTTTTTAATAAATCTGCATCTCTGCACAAGGAGATTGGTTCAAAATTGTATTTTATTGATTTCAGAGCATGTTTATCAGAATGTTTTTAAGACTTGACTTTCTGAAACATACAAAAACAATTGGGTTTTATTGTCTGTACATTGAAATTTTTCCTATATACTGGGCATTCACTTGGATTTCTTTTTCTTTTCATGTCTACCTCATTTACAAAAATATAGTGACTTGCTACATGAAAATTTTTAAGAAAGGAGTCTTGGTGTCTGAATTGTAAGTCTGCTTCTGACTCTGTTCAGTCTTGAACCTTTTTTTTCCTTATGCCTGGTAGTGGTAGGATGAAGTTTCCATTTGGTGTTTGTTTTACTGCAAACACTTCAGAGATGGAGGAAGAATGTTGTTACTTCACACTGGCCAAGTGGCGTTTCCCTTGCTCTGCCTTTTTTGCCCAAGAATTTCTTGACTGTCATCTTAATAAATGTTCTTACCATCTTACTTAAAACCAAACCAAAAAAGCATCACATGGAAATGTTGAGTGAGAGAAGGGAATTGATGGATAGAGACACCTGAAGTGACTGACTGGAGGGAGCAGCTCGGATTGTATCGATTCAGTTGGGGCAGTACTGAGGCAGTGACTGGGCAGGATGTAAGGCTGAAAGATTTCCAGCTGACTGCCTTCTCAATTGATGCTGAACATTCCAGTTTGGATTATTTATTTTTAAGCTTTTTTGGTCGTTTCAGCAAATCCTGTTATATGCTGCATTAGAGGTGAAGCACTAAAAATAGTTCCTCTAAATATATCACAGTAAAACAATACGATTTTAAAGGATGACAATTTCTTTTATTCATGTTAATTATATAGAATTTTAAAACAGAATTTCCTAAGATGAGCCCTGTTTCTTTGGGTTGTGTGATAACACTTCTACATTGAAAATTGGATTTCAGGATTTTCAAGCTTCAAAATAATTCTTTTTGTCTCCAAATTTTTTATTAACGTATCCTTTGTTCTCAGCCACTGTTTTTGATTTTGGTTTTCTGTCAAAATAGACTTTGCTGTTTCTCACTGTAGATTTCTTTTGTTTCTCTCTTGTTTCTAAAATTTCTTAACTCACTATAGTAGAAAAATACTAGATTTAATATAAGCACTTGGATTTTATACTTCAGCATTTTTTGCACTAGGTAAAAAATTGCTGAAATTGTGTTTTTACTTTGCTGTAACACTTGAACTGCAACAGCAATTCCAAAACCTATACTTGGCTGTCAATTTGTGTACCTGCTGGTGCATGGTAAGAGAATCAATGTTTTAATAGATTACCTTGCTGGTAAACTGAGCCATACTGCTGCCTTTGATCCGCTCAGATACTAGAAATGTTTTGTTCTATGTTTGAAAACATTCCAGATGCTCCAGCCCTGTTGTATTACAGTCAAATTTATTTAGTCTATTGGACTTTCACAGAATGGATTGTACAGCTTTATTTACCACCTTGTCATCAGGTTTGCAAATTGGCAGTTTGTTCAGAAATGGAACAGGTTAATTTGATGCATAACTTGTTCTTTTTTGAAGAAACCTCTTGTGTCACAGGAGTGTCAGAGAATAGAATGATAGGAAACATTTTATGAGCTAGTGATTCAAATTTTTACCATTGTATAGGAGGTTGTTATGTAAAGTTGATGCAGTATTGCCACTCTGCTGTTCCTGGAAACTGGTAAAGAGGTAAAGAACTTTGAAAGACTCAAAATGAAATGGAGCAGGTCAGGAAACTGTAAGCTAGTTTCTTATTTTAACTCCAGCTGAGGGAACTGGGTTCATTTGTAAAGACAGTAAATTCTGAAATATGTGTGGGCAGTGTCATCATTGCAGAGCCCTTGTAAGTACAGTATGCACAGAACACATTTAGGCCAAGTTAAAAAGGAAGTTTTTCAGTATTTTTGAATGATATGCTGTACCTAAGGGTAAAGAAATGAGCACTTTTTGCTTTTAAATAACAGGATAAAGTGCGTACAGAAAGCTATCGGGACTTCATCTATCAAAACCCACATATCTTCAAGGACAAGGTAGGTAAAACAGCTCAGAAAATGCAGTAACTTGTGTTTATTTTTTCTCAAATGGTAAAAAACCTTCAGGTTGGCTACTTTGTAGGTCTGGGAGTGTGGAATTGCACTGACAGGATTTGATTTAATGCAGTGTGGCTTTATTAGGTGGTGGAGAGCTATTCAGCTGCTGGAGGGTGCAGAGTGCTGATAAGAGCAGTGGTGATGGCCATTGTCCTTGTGCTCTGTGCCATGTCGGCGTGTTCATTAATTATGTTGGCGGGGTGAAGTTGAGCCTTTCTTGTCCAGTATATTAGGTGGAATCTCTCTGAGGGCCTCTTTACCAGAATTAAGTGAATTTCTATGTATGCCTGATACAATGAAAATGTCCTAGAAGCCCTGTGTAATTAGAACTGGGAAAGAATTCACGTCTTAACTGATTTTTGGATTAAGTGTTGTTTAGTGTCTCTGGAGCAGGTTATTTCTATTGAAGGGCTTAGAGCTGGGAACTGGTATTTCACTTGCAGTGAGGAGGATTGTACTGAAATGATCTTACAGTACTTATGATCCTCTTCTTATCTTCTGTCTTTCTTCTGGCTGATTATTTTGCTGTGTTTTGAGTTCATGGAACCATAGAGTGGTTTGGGTCGGAAGGGAGCTTAAAGATCATTGAATTCCAACCCTCCTGTGTGGGCAGGGACACCTTCCACCAGCCCAGGTTGCTCCAAGCCCTGTCCAACCTGGCCTTGGGCACTTCCAGGGATGGGGCAACCACAGCTTCTCTGGGCAACCTGTGCCAGGGCCTGCCCACCCTCACAGGGAAGAATTTTTTCCTAATATTTAATCTAAACCTACCGTCTTTCAGTTGAAATCCATTCCCCTTTGTCCTGTCACTACATGCTCATATAAATAGTCCCTCTCATTCTTTCTTGTTGGCTCCTTCAGGTTCAGGAAGGCTGCAGTCGGGTCATTCATCCCTAAGCCTTCTCTTCCAGGCTGAACAATCCCAATTCTCTCAGCCTTTCTTTGCAGGAGAGGTGAGAGGTACACTTTTGTCCTGGCAGGAGGGATTTCAAGGTCGATAGTGCCTATTCTCTGTATGTCTTACCTCAGTGTTCAATTGGCAACTGCAGCAGAAAAGAATTAGGAAATTGTTTTCTTCCCTTTTTTACCTCAGTTCGTGTCACAAGCCTGTTTCTGCTAAACATTTCTAAAGTCTTGAACTATTGTGAGAGAATAAATGGAAGTGTTGTAGAATTATACTGCCAGCTACTTAAATGATGCAGGTGGCTGCATAGGTGGGCAGCTCATCTAACAAAGCAGAAAGATCAATA
Source organism: Campylorhamphus procurvoides (assembly GCA_013396655.1). Classification (NCBI taxonomy): domain Eukaryota; kingdom Metazoa; phylum Chordata; class Aves; order Passeriformes; family Dendrocolaptidae; genus Campylorhamphus; species Campylorhamphus procurvoides. Next base: position 561,151 of record WBMV01002430.1, read on the forward strand.
AAGGAAAGAAAACTTTCCTGGGAGAAATTTAGTTTCCCCGCTGCCCCTAAAATTGATAACTGCAGGTGTTCACAGGGTAAGACTGATCTGAAGTTACGTGAAATGTGTGTCCTTGTGGAACAGTAATTTTTCAGAATTGGTTGTATTTCTCCTCTGCTCTATGGACACACTGGGAACATTCAAAACAAACCATGGATTAGCTGTTAAGAGTCAATGTTGCTTCAGCCCCAGCTTGAACTTGCTCAGGAAACAGCTTAGAGAATGTGTGTGCTTACTCAGTTGTGAAAGCATTCAGCTTCTCTGAAGAAAAACTTCTCAAGTATCACAGCATCTACAAAATGATTTCTGAACGTGCTTTTTACAGCAGTTTTTTGCTCAAGATTGCCTCGAATTCATAGTGGATCCAAACCCCTCATGATATGTTGGGGTTGAATTGAAAGACAGATTTTTAATTGCTTTGAGTTCCCAATAACCACCATCCTTGTCACTTGTGCACACACTTGGTGTGTGACCAAATGTTGATGTAACTTTCACTTGGCACACGCTTATGGAGAATATATGGAATTTTTTTCAGAGATCTAGACTTCTGCTGAAGGAAGTGTTAAGATATTTTGCTTAAATTAATGTATCATCTAGTGCTTTCAGAGCCATATTAATGAGTGAAACTTCCAACTCAAAGAAAAAGGTTGTTTTCTGTAAAAGTTTGATTACAGGTTTTTTTTAAAAAGTGAGTAGAAATCCGATACTGTATTTCCTAGAACTCCCCTATTGTATTCTGCCCTGCAAAATACATAGTGTTGCTTTTTGTTGTTTCTGAAAGGACACCTGAAAGGTAGTTTGAGTGGAGCTTGTTCAAGGAGCTGAATTTGTGCTACTCTTCTTTGATGCAAGTGTGCTGTATCCTGAAGAGGTGTGACTGCATGGTGAGAGATGATCACAGAATATCTAGGTTTGTCTGTTAGGCATACTTTATTCAAAACCAGCCAATTTGTTCTCTCTCAGGTTTCAGAGCAGATTTTTAAAACTCGTATGAATCCTCCTTGCTGCCTTTATTTTCAATCTGTCAAATAAATTGGAGATGAGAATAGGATAATTCAGATTACCTAGCAGGAGTAGTTAAGGTGGCTATACATATTCAAAGGAAATGTGGTCCATTTTACAATGAGATTATTTTGAGGTGGAAAAACATGGTTTGGTAAAGCACTGTTGCCAAGCTTAGTTTTTGTGGTAGAAGTCTGAGGCAAGATCAGTGCCACATTCAGGGAATAAAATGAGTTTTTAAAACAAAGACTCCATTGATAGAATTAATTTAATTGGCCATTATTATATGACCTATTGGTTCTTTGTGTTTTTCTGTCGCTAAAAGCAGAGTATCAGTTTTTATTACACTGCAGAGAAGGATGTGATGCTGCAGTGTATTATTGTATAGTCAAATCACCAGTCCAGCTGCTCCAGATCTTTGGTGAGAGGCCATATGTGATCACCACAAGAATGTGTGAGCTGTAGACCCTTGTCCTTAGGCTAATTGGTGATCATTCTGCTTGTCTTTCTGTTCCTCAGATGTAATCCAGCTTGCATATTTTCTCTCCAGTGCCTCTTTCTCCACCCCCATCCCCTGCCTAAGGCTAGATGAGTTCCATCTGGGTTTTTAAGTGACCAGGGCAGCTGTCCAAAGTGGTGTCTGTTTTGATTTTTTTCCAATTTGTGGTGATTGCTCTGTTTCATGCAACTGTACATCAAGATCATTCTTTCATAGGGGTTTATTTTTGGCTGTGACTTCCAGCTTTCATGGCTCAGTGATTTCGTTAACTACCATGGGTCCAGTGTTAGAATAGGTGATGTTGGGGGGGGTGAGATTTCAGCAGCTGCAAGAATATTGATTTTTATTTTCTATTCCTGTCTCCAGCAGATTTCAGCCCAGGGATTTCTGTAGCCATAACACACTCCTATGTAACTTGTGAGCTGTAGAGTTGGCTCCTTTTGAAATATAGCTGCAGAAAGTTGCACGTGGAACAAGTAACTTTATCCCACAGCTGGGGTTATAATTCTCAGATGGGTGTTGAACATTTTGGGATTTAGTGGTAAGAGGATTTTAACACCATTAGTAAAGCTTAACTATATCAAGTAGGAGTCTTAACCATGAGACTGCTGATGATCTGACCAATGCAATCAAATGCACCCTCAGCATCCCTAGAGGTGCCTTTCAGCCTTAGCAAATATGTAAAAATATCAAACCTGAAATTCATCTTAAAAATCGGCTGTAGTACATTCATCAGTTTTTAAGCTGTTGAGAAGTTTCCAGCAGTTAGAAGAAATACACTATTATGATAGCAAGGCTAGTTGGTAAAACCTCTCTGTGATAAAATTTAACACTGCAAGCAGCTCAACTCTGCTTAGTAATAAATTCAATACTCTTTTCTTAGTTGCTTTGCATTTTTTCAGTCTTCTTGCAGTAGCTAATATACCAAACCCCAGGGATTTTAATTAATTTTGTTGCTGTGCTGAGTGTGCTCTTTCAGGTGTAGTGATGAAGTTTACTCTTTTTTCATGAAAGTTTAGGGAACCTATCTTACTGGATGTTTTTTTGGTCCTACTTTGATTATAAGTAGTGCTAGACAGACAATATTTTCAGCTGTTAAAACTGGTCCAATGGCCACTTTGAAATCTAGTCATCTTGAGCCATAGGTGTTTTGGGGCACTGTGGCCATTTCTGACAGAGAATCCCTAACTAAAGTTTCTGAGTAGACTTTTAATGAAAACTGCAGTTAGAATATGTTTTTTTCAGTGCCAGTGCTAGGTTCAATTATTAGTGATTCAGTGATTAAAAGGCTATAATTTCCTTCTTCTCCTGTTCATATAACATTTTAATTATTGCCCAAATAATTGCTTGTGGTTGTTTCCCATATAACTGAGTTAATTTTCAGCTGAAGCTCATCTGTTTCATTGTCTGTGTGGAAAAGGTGGTAGAGGGTGTGGATTTAGAACTGCAGCTTGACTTTGGTATCTCTGCATGGAGCAGTAGAAATTGATGCTACAGTTTGTGCCTTCTGTTGGAACATGGTACCTCACTGATGGAGAAGTAAGTGGACAAAAATCATAGCAAGGAAAATAAGATGTTTTTACTTCCATTTTATTCATTTCAGGTGGTTTTGGATGTTGGCTGTGGAACTGGAATACTCTCCATGTTTGCTGCCAAGGCGGGTGCGAAGAAAGTGATTGGAGTTGACCAATCTGAAATCCTGTATCAGGCTATGGACATCATTAGGTAGGAAAAGCAACAAGAAAAGTAGGATAAATATTATTGTAAAAAGTTTATTAAAACTGCTACTGCTAGTTAATGATCACCTATCAGTCTGTGTTTTATTGAAGGCCTTTTTTGCCCTAAGAAAGGGCACAGATTTTGATGTTCTGTGAAGTTTTCTGCCCCCTGGTAGGAGTAATTAAAACAGACCTTCCCCCTAATGGCACTGTGAGGCCAGTGCTGCCTGGATGCAGAGGCTACAACTGAATCCTGCCTGTCCATTTCCCATTCTTAGATTTAAATGTTGCTACTGATAAAATCATAAGTTTTTAGACAACACTAGACACCAAGATGTGAGAAACTTTACCTGGCTGCACTACTTTGAGTTTAAAGGAAATTCTGATTTAAATAAACTCAGTGAAAGCTGTTCAAGTGTCTGTGTGCGCATATATAGTTGTTTAATTTTCTGTTTCTATATAGAAATTTTAAATAATTTCTAGAGTTTCTATAATTTATGCTACAGAAAATAACAGCCCTACCCTATGAACTGCTTACCCCTAATATTCAGCATTATCCACAGACTTGCTGAGGGTGCCTTCTGTCCCCTTAGGTCAATAAAGGTGTTAATTAGCATAAAAACTGGCATTGAACCCTGAGGAACACCTCTGGTACCTGGCTACTACTTAAGGATTTGTACTCCTCCTCTCACCTCTTGAACTTCATAGTCTAGACAGCTTCCTCCCCTTCTCATGGTTCATTTATCCACTCCACATGCCACTAATTTACCTGTGGAGGATATTAAGGGAGGCTGTGAGCCTATGTAAAAATGAAGCAATGACCCTCTGAAGACTTAAAAAGGATCTCCTGGCATGAGACAGGAGGTGTAGGTATGTGCTGTTGATAGGTGAGACATGTAGGTTTTTTCATTTAGGTTGATTTTCTAAAAGCAGTTGTGGGGAAAAAAAGTCCAGGTAGATGCTGAAGAATTTGGGAGTGACAGGTTTTTTTATGCAAGCTTAGATTGTACAGAAGTAATGTTGTCTAGGCAGAATTTGTTAGGTACCTCTTCACACATTGGTGGTGCAACACTGAACACTTGGATGCTGCAAAATTACTCTATTAAATAAATCTGTTTCGGAAAAGTACCATGTTAAGCATTAACTGCATCTTTGACAAAGATACTTTTTTGGCTCAAGAATTTGTTCCTTAAGGAGAATTTTTCCCAAGAGTCTCTGACATCTTCAGAGTGGTTACAAAGGTGAAATAGTGTTTGACTTCTAATGTACTAGATTACAAATTTAAGGTTGTTCATATCTTTCAACAAGTGCATAAAGTTCTTTGAGTTTTATTTATACTTGAGGGAGACTAAAAGTAGCAGTCAACATGTATTACCTGTGGTGAGGGGAAGGGCAGGCCTTTAAGAAAAACAATGAATCAAAACTCTTAAACACTTAAGAGTGATGAATTGCCACTTGAACACAGCAAGTCTTCAGTAAGGCTGCACATTTATAGATACCTTCTGCTCTAAAAGGTTCAATTCACATTAAAGTCTCCAGTTGGAATCAAAACAATTTATATTTGTCTGGTTAAATCTACACTTTTCCTAAGGGAATAAAGCTGACAAACTTGCAGTGGAATAGCAAATATTTATTGGAATACTAAACAACTCTGTGTAGCTTAAAAATTATTTTTGCCATGTGCTTCCACCTGTGATTCAAGTATGTGCTCAAGAGCTTTTGTCCCTCACAAAATTGGGGTTAATTTCTGGTATGCCAATTACTGGAAACAGTGCAACCCATGTGTGTAAGTGGCCTCAAAAATAAACTTACTTTTAACTAAATTATTGCCTTTTCTTTTTCTTGCTGTGAATAGTGCCTGTAAAATTTCTAGCACAGTGAATGACTTGGTTTTTGTCATTCATCACTGCTATGATAGAATAGAAAGTTGAAGTGTAATTGCTAAATAGCATCTCAGCAGTTTTTCCTACAATGTGTAAACTACATTGGTTGGTTTGGGGCTTTTTAAACATTATAATTGAAACCAAGTATGTAACTAGTTTATATTTTTCCTCTCTTTTATTCTAAATTGTGTCCTTGTATGTGGTCATTTAGGAGGTTTTCCTTAGATCTCTTTTTAACTTTAAATTATTGTTGTGGGTGGTAGCTCTTTAACATTTTGTTTCTCACTTTGAACTTCTGGTTTTATTTCTGTTTATAGTGTTAAATATGATATTAGTGGTGGACTGCTGCTCCTCTAACAGAAGCCTGTCTTGTGTGTTGAATTGATCTTTGCAACAGCCCACATGTTCAAGTAGCCCTTTGACCCTTTCCTTTCCCTCCTTTCAATCTGATTGTTCTCCCATTGTCTTTGAGATTGAATTTTTAATGTGATTACTGATCTGCATTGAAAGCCAGACAGAATGTAAGAGTAAGATATCATGATAGGAAGGGAAGGGGCAGAGATGAGAACTCAGTAGGAAGATAAATTTCTGTGGTGGGAGGACTTTCCTACTCTCTGTAAGAATAGCTTTGTAATAAAGGTGTGTGCAAGAAGGACTAATGTGGTTTGCCAAGAAGAAAAAGAGTAGATTTCAAGCAGTTACGTACCCGGTAATTTCAGTGTTGTGCAGTTATCGTTTCAAAACCTGCAGTCTCATCACAAAACCTTCCTCCTTATGCACGATGGTTGTACAATTACAGGCATGTGAGGTAATACCTGGTTGCTGCAGATGCTTTTGCCCAAAATCACTGTGGGGGGGATGCCTTTATTGTGGAATAGCTGTAATACTGGTCTGGAGGAAATGTCTCTTCTCAGGGACTTTGCAGCTGGTTTGGTTAAATCAAAAACCAAGTTGTGCAAAACAGCCTTGTAAGGAAATTATTTTCCATTGCTCTCCTAATGTGGTGAGTGGGCTCTGATTGCTGTAGATTTCTGCTGTGGAGGTCAGAGGAGGAGAAGTGGAACAAGCAACTCTTAAACACTGAGAGGACCATCATTTCTAAGTTGTCCTCTCCTCTCTTTTCCTGGCTCCTGAAGCTTGCACATTTGCATGCATGGCACGTTGCAGGTGTACAGATCTACTGCCTGCCATCTTTGCCTGGCACTTAATCTGCTGCAGTTTTTAGCTACTTGGAAACATTCCCTCTGAAATATAACTGAGGAATATTATGTTCTGGTGCTTTCTTGATTAGTTAAAAGAGAAAGTTCGGGGAGGGAATGCGGAATATAGATGTCAGTATATCTCTCAACAGCATAAATCAGAAATAGAAACTAATTTGTTTATGTTTTGACTTGCAGGTTAAATAAACTTGAAAATATTATTACATTAGTCAAAGGAAGAATCGAAGAGGTAGATCTGCCTTTGGAAAAAGTGGATGTGATTATATCTGAATGGATGGTAAGGTGCATGAATATTACTTTCAAAATATAGTTATTTTCTGGAAAAAAATGTTTTATTTAATTAGAACTTGTTCTTTAAATGGTGCTATTTTTTTAACAAAACATCCATCATGCTTCAACAGTGTCTTTGCCAATGTGAGAGGTGGGATGACAGTCCTGATTATGTGGTACTTGGGTGCAATTTCTGATGCCTCTTGTCCAAGCTCTTTCAAGTCCAGGTTCTCTAAGTAAGATGGAGCTGCTTTGGGTGCAGTAGTAAGTTTCTGTTGCGTAGTTGGTTTGCAGATCTATAAAGCACTTTATTCTTCAGTCACTGCTCAGGTGAAAGTAATGGAGAAATTTTGTATTAGTCATCTAGCTAGGTCATCCTGATGAGTAAAATACCTTTAGTCTGCAAATGCAGCTAAGGACTGTCCTGTCTATGTGGGAAAGGTGATAAGGAGGTGAGGAGCTTACTCTGGAAATCTGCAGATACAGGGAGAGCTTGAAAACTGCTACTATTCGTTGCTGGCTTTTAGTATAACAATAAAATAACTGATTTTATAAGTACAAAATTACAATGATGGGACAACAGGAAACAGTGTCTCAATGAGCCATGTCCCAGAATCTGCTGGATCTCAGCTGTTGCCCTGTTAAGTTCCTTTCATGTGCTGGCTGTTACACACTTGTGTTTGCTACCTGCCATTAATCCTAATGAAATCTTGGTTACAAGACCCAGTGCCGGCCTGAACTTCATAGTCACCGTCAAAAACATGCTGGGAAACATCCCTTTTAAGTTTTAGGTTTTTTTATGAACTTCTATTCAGTCTCATATCACAGACCTTAAAAAAGCACTTCAAAATGCAGGTTTTCTTCATGCTAGTTCCAGCTGTTGGGACTTAAAAATTCTTTTCTGCTTCAAATTTAAGATCAGTAATGAAAACTTCTGTTCAAAGTTACTTGTTTCTTTGGTGGGTTTTGTTCTTTTACAAACTGGCCATTTTACTCCCTTTGGGAGAGAGGTCATGTATTCCCTATGGATCCAAACCTATCTAGTTTCCAGGGGAAAGTGAAAATAAATTGTGTTGCCTTTTCTGGTTTTTTTTTTGTTTGTTTTTTGTGGATTTTTTTTTGTTGTTGGTCGTTTGTTTTTTCTTTTAAAACTGCATATTTCAGTGAGCTGGAAATCTGCAGTTTTTCCTCCATTTTTCCTGCTATAATATACATTATTTGAATCATGAGCTTCGTTTAGTGTTGAGGTTGCTGATTTCAAGGAGGGTTTAAGCCAGTGGTTTAAAAATAGCACATTATGGTTGGTGATTTCTGACACTATAGTGGCTTCACTAGAAATGTAATTACAGTTCTTTCAGAGAAACCTTTGATCAGTTGCCTAATGTGTGCACAAAGATTAATGTTCCCAAGATCACATTTCTCATTCTGGAGTCCAAGATTTGGTTTTAAAAGGAACTTGAGCAGCTGAGCTGAAGTCATGTTGTAAATCAGTGCCTCTAAGGTGAAGTAAAGGATTTCCAAAACCAGCTCTTGTAAGAAATGAAGTATTGAATGTTCCAGGTTTTGCATTTGTGTGCTAATTTACCTATAAATGTCATAATTACATAGCCAAGTGCATTTCACTTAATTAGGTATTCTAAACATTTAGGAATGTTAGGATTTTTATAGGTTGCTGCAATACAGAGATAAAGAGGACAATGCTGTGGAAGCAAGATTGATAGCTGGATGGTGTACGCACTGTTCCAACACTGTTCAGAGAGGAACATTATGTTGCCTAGATGCTGATGAAGATTTCTCTTTGTCTGGCTTTCTTGTGTGAATTTGCTTTTTCATTTCCTTCCCCAGTGTGAAATCTGTTTTTAGTATGTGAATGTAAGTGCTTGAAAATGTTGAAGTGTGAGAGCAAAAAGGAATTCAGTATATGTCAGTCCTCGACTCGTTATGTAGAGAATCTGTACGGACTGGCAGGAAAATTCTCATGGGAACAGTTGTTTTTCTTTGTAATAGAAATACGAAAAGTTGCTGTTCTGTTTAGAAAACAGGCTGCTTTTAGATTAGTAAATGTCAAACCCTTTTGTGGAGCCATAGCTTTATTTTGCTTGGTGCAGAGAAGTGCTTCAGACCAGTACACTATAGGATATTTTTTTTAGAGCTGTGTCTAGAGCATCAGAAAATTAAAAACAAGTGTGAGGCAAGTGAGAGGAAAAATACTGCATTCTCCAGGGATTGTTTGTAGATTAAGCTTTCTGAGAAAGATGTCACGTAGAACAGTGTCTTGTAAAAGGTACAGCATTGCATTATGAGCCTCTCCAGTGTAATGGCTCCTGATGATTATTCTCTGAATTGCAGAATGACCTATGATTGTCACAAACTGCTTGCTATTCTTCCCTTTCTTTCATTTTTAAATTTGTTTCCTTAAACTATGAAGAAATGGGAAACATCTTAAATCTTATACAATGGGGTGGAGAGTGTGAGTGCATGTGTGTATATGTAGTAATTTATGTTTCAAATGTATACTTGTCATCTTCCAAAATAATATTTTTCCATTTTAAATTCATCTGGATGTGGTTTTGTCAATGTTCCAGGTTTAGAGGCTGAATATGAGGAGCTGTCTGTTCAGTGGTTTGATATAAGCCTGTGAAAGAAATCAGCAGTGATTTTAATGTACTGTATGCAGTTTGTGACATCTGAGGTGTGTGTGTTTGGCAGTGTTGAACTCAGACCATAGGCAGGACATCTCTGTGATTGTGTTTGGCTAAAACTAGCATGTAAAAACCATGGAGAAACACAGTGAGAGGTGTGAGGAGCTGTGGGCTGTTCTCTTGGTGTCCAAGAGGCAGAGTGCTGGAGACTGAGGGCCCAGTTGCAAATACAAGTGTGCATTTTTAGCAAAATGTTGGTAAAGTGCAACCTGATGCAAGGACTTCTTGCGTGCTGTGGAGCAGGAGCACAAGGGAGAGCAGGTGGACTGAAGGACCACTTCACCCACGTTGCCTTCAGAAAGAGGAGAAGAATGGCCAAGTTCTACAACCAAACTGATTCTGAGTCTTTTGGTTCTTGGAGAACGGTTATTTGAATGTAAGAATGGGTGAATTTCATATCAGCTCTCACTGCTGGCCTTGTTTTTGTATAGGTTTCCCTGTCCAGGATTGTTTGATGCTCTGTATCAGAGCTGTGAGCCTCTGACCCACCATCCTGCTTGGCTCTGGTGCATGAAACCTTTAAAAGCCTTAATTTGTGAAACTGCAACTTATTGTTAGTGGCTTACAGGTACCAACCTCTAACATTGTGTTACTGTTCTGCTTGTGCCATAGGGCACCTACAAACAAATCTCTTACTTGTTATTCAAAGTTTAGACTTACATGAATTACCTGGGCAGGAAAATACTTGCTGCAAAGACACCAAAAAGGTGGCTGCACTCTTGCTCACGTATTTCGGTAGGGAAATTATAAACTCCACAGGCTGCTTATTGAAAGGATGAGTCCAGAAAGAAACAAAATGTTTGTAATTCTTTTCTAGAATGTTCCTACACAGCTGCATCTGTGTACATTTTTTTTTTGCTGTCAGCATGCTTGTGCTTCTTCAACTAAAACTGTAAAGCTAAAGGTTGCAAGAGTTAGTCACTTGAAAAATATCTGCATTTCTATTTTGTAAAGGGGTTATATTGTGAGAGACAATTGCCTGAGATGGTTGTCTGAAATAAAATGTTAGTGTACAGCATGTTCTCATAAATTAGGGTTTTTTTTTAATGCAGTGCTTTATGGTACTGAATATGCAGCAGTGTTTGATACCAGGAAAAACTGGGAAAGAGATGGACTGTCAGATTAAAATAAACTGAGGGTACAATCCAGTACTCCTGTCTTCTAATCGTATCTCTGGTCAGACAGCTGATTTTTTTTCTCCTTGTTTTTCTTTTTTTTCCTTTTGTATTTCGATTTTTTTAGATAATTTTGGAATGATACGGGCATGGGCTGTGACTGGAGATGTTCAGGATCTAGGGAAAAGGACTAGGAAGTGAGCAGGTCTGAAACACTGGAAACCATCTTTTTTCTCCTTCCTTCCTTCCTTCATTCCCCGTTTTCTATGAGAGATACTCAGTGATGGCGCTTTTTTAACACTGGTCATTCTGTAATCTTAATATTCGCTATTGTTTCTGTTAATATTTGGAGGTGCATTAATGCAAGTCTTTATGTAACAGTTATAATTTTTTACTATATGAGAACTAAGCTTTTTTTGTGTTCTTAATACTCTGGTATCAAGAGCATACTAAGTAGCTGAATGCTTTAATTTCCTTAGAGCAAAATGGTTTTTTATAAAGGAATTTTGTTTCCTTGCATGATTGTTTTGGGGTTTTTGCCAACACCAATAATGGGTATCACTTTTCTACTCTTCACTTCTTCCCATTTGGTGTTCTCACTCCTGTTAGTTTAAGGACACAACAGGGTGTGCATAATGACAAAGTCAAGCTGTGGTTCTGAAATTTGTGAGCTTGCTCTGTCAGTAATGAATTTTATTTTTTTAAAATTAATCATAGATGAGAGATCAGCATGAAGGCTGACTTAGCATGTGGGAAATGGTGCTGCAGCTGAGCATGCAGAAGAGTTTGTGTAGCTGCTGCTTGTCATTTAAATGTGCCACAGGTTTGGGGGATATTTTTTTCAAGTAGAAAGTAATTTTTCATGACACTGAATGAGCCACATCAGTTTCGTGTATCTGTTAATGCCAGATTACATTTTGTATCTTAAATCAGAATCTGTTGTCCAATCTGTGTTGCATATCCTCTTGTAACTTGTTTTAGTCACAGGCCCGTGGGAATCTGGTAGTTAGAAACTTCACTTAAAAAAATTATGCACTTTTTTATGTTCCTGCGTATTAGAAAAGATAAAGTCTGCTCTCTGGGCCACTTATTTGGCTTTTCATCTCATTAAATATTTAATATTGTGCCTTACTGAATCTGGAGAACCAGACCAGCTTCCGTAATGTTACAGAAAATACAATACATTTTTGATACAAGGCAGAGGGGAAATAACAGCTCTGATTCAGGTAGTTAAATATTTGCTCTCAGTTCTGTCTTTACACCTTTTTTGTCTGCTGTACCAAAAATTCTGCTAATTCTTGCTATTGTAAACATGCTAATGCCTCTTTTTTATGCTTTTAAAGAGCATAATCTCTTTTTCTCCACGAAGATTATCATGGTGAATAGTGAAGCACTAAAATTAAAAGAACTTGCCATACTTATGTTTTGGTCCATTGGTAAAATATTTTTATGTAGCTTTGAATTAAAGTGAATGCTGTAGTGTATTTGAAGAATAAAGAAAAATTTAATAATGCAACATATTAATTCATCAGAGCTTTGTGAGCTTTCTGTTATGAACAAGGAATACAGATACAAAGGATTTGTAAGAAATGTGACAATACTCAATTGCTCTGGATTCAGATATGCCAGAGGGCACATGCAGTGTTGATGGGTGTCTTGGGCAGATGTCACTCCACAGTGCTGTGTATTTCTCTTGTCCAGATCTTCTTATATCAGGTTTTTTTGTTTGCTGTAGAACATTTCATTTCAGCTTTGCAAATGTAAAAAATAAGGAACTTCTTGTTCATTTTGAGAAGGAAACGGCCAGCTTTTGAGAAGAAAATGCACAGTATGGGATCATAACATTGAGGATATTCTGTGTATTCAGCTTGTCTTTAACAGAGAAAGGGTCACACTTTACATCTTAGCTTAGCTACTGTCAAGGCTGTACTGATAATATTCAGCTCACAGACTTGTATCCTGGAGTTCTCCGCAGTAATTAATTTTAAGAATGTTAATACATGCCTAATTAAAAACAAACCCCTGCATTATTGGGGTGGCAGCAGTAGTACCCCACAGCATCACGGGGAAGGCCATCAGGTATAATTCATTTTCCAGGTGGCACCCCTACAGGTGGGGCAGCAGCCTGTGAAATTACATTCCAAATTACACTACAGAGGAGCACAGCACACTGAGCACAGCGCTGTGGTGCAAGTAATAAATGACTTGATTCAGTACCACTGATGGTCTGTGTAACTTAGAGGAATGCTGTAATGAGTTCGGGGGACGATAGAACTGGGAGTGGGAGGAGAACCAACAGTGCCAGAGTGGAAGGGTCAGGGAGAGGACAGTGAGAATTCTGTGTTTCTCAGGAGGAGGGATGTCTTCCAGCTGTCCTTCTTGCACTTGGTTGGCAGACACAGATAGGCAGAAAGAAGGCAGTGAAGGGCTGATCCATAAAAATGTCACTTTGTAAGTTATTGACTCTTGCTGTTAAGTAGACTTAAGATATGTCCTAGAGATTACACTTAAAATACTGTGAAAACAAGTAATTTTCAGTTAAAGGCATCTAAAAATAATTTTTCTGCGCTAAACACATTCTATTTTTAAAACTGTAAGAATAATGCTATAAAAAAGAAAGCTGTGGTTCCATTCTGTGCTTTTGGCTTGCTGTAGGCATCAAATGATCTGTGCCTGATGCAGTTGGAGCTCCTGGCCTTCTCAGGTGTCCAGCAAAGCTTGCTAACAATCCTGCTGCTCACAAAGCAGTTGTCTTCATTCTGGGACTTGTTCTAAGGGCTTACAGAAGTTGGGCAGGACAGTGGAAGAACAGTCAGCATTAGGAGGAAAATCTTCCACTGCCCTGTAATTACCAGAAGAAACAAGTTGAGCAGAGGACATGGCTATTACGTTCATACTGTGTTCTTGTTGAATGCAAATATGTCAAGTTTCTGGGTTTTCTAGTTTTGTTTTTAGTTCTGAAAGCTGCCAATAGTGATGTTTATTCTGAACTTGAAGTGCTTATTTGTTGTGAGAGTCAAGCAAAATTAACATCCAGGATGGCACAAACTTGAAATAAATTTGGTGGTGTTAGCAGGGCAGTTTCCATGAAGTGCTGTCTTCAGCAGTGTGGCATGATGATTTAAAAAATAAAAAAACAAAGTAGCTGACTATACAAATATGGAAGTGCAGGAAAAATGAAGAAAAAATCTTAGAATTGTTTAGATTGGAAAAGACCTCTGAGATCATTGAGTCCAGCCCTGCCAAGCCCATCACTAAACCATGTCCCCAAGTGCCACATCTGCATGTCTTTTAAATGCCTGCAGGGATGGTGGCTCCACCACTGACCTGGGCAGCCTGTGCCAATGCACAGCAATCCCTTCAGTGAAGAAACCTTCCCTAATATCCAATCTTGAACTTCCATGATGCAAATTCTTACCTTTCCTTTCTTGGGTTACTGAGGGCTGGGCTGGTAGGACTGCAGGTCCAAATGCTGGATTTGAGTTGTCTGTTCTGTTCTTTCCTAATCAAGCCACATGACTAAGCTGTGTTTTAAGCAAATTGAGAATTCAGATGCTAAGTGAAAATGCAAACCCTGTGTTATTTGTCTTAATTGATTTGATGTAAGGGTGTAGATGAAATATATTACAGGATTGAGTGAGATTAAGGGTCACACTCAAACGTGGAAAACAGGAAGGGTGTAAAATCAATAAATTACTGGAAAACAAAGGGCTGTATATCTCACAAATCTGCAGTTTATTTAAAAGTAGTCGAGAAACTGGATGTTTTCTATAAAATTCTAATTTGTTCTAATACTACTGTGTGGGTTTTTTAATATCTCAAGTGTTTAAATAAGAAATGTTTTTCTGTCGCAGTACAGTAAGTTATTCTAAATACCAGGAGCAGTATGATTAACCTGCCATAAAATTAATCCCAACACAAAATCCCCTTTATGCAAATCTAGTTCTAAGCATTTTTATGCTGGAAATTTTAAGTCCAGATGCTGCTAAATGATGTAGAACACTCAGAGAACCGATGTCTTTGGTTCGTGATTTATTTCCACCTGTCTTGGTGAGCATTGCCCAGGGTGATACAGGGCACCACGAGGTTGCAAGTATGAAGTGGCAAAGATGCATTTCTTGGTTCTCTGACAATAGTTTTATTGTTACTTGCAGTTCTGAGGTGAAAGGGATTTTTTTTTTGTTGGAACCTCCCAATTATTACTAAAATTCAATACATGCAGCTTTTCACTTAGTTTGAGTTGAATTTGATTTCTTTTGATGTAGGACTCTTGTCATGTATGTATTGGTGTACACTGGATATTTATTGTCTATAGTTTACTAATTTAGTATATGCTACAGACTTGAAGCTTGGGAAATTAAAGATTATACTTTATATACTGAAGTTTTAAAGTGACAACACTGTTGTTGAGAAACTCAGGAGGTGCTGGCTCTTCCTGAAGCATATGGGCATATGAAGTTCTTAAGCTGTGTTGATAAAATCTATCTGTAAAATTATTAAATAAGCTGCATAAGAAGCACAGTGATTTCTAAATTCTTTCCCTTCTTTTATAAACAGGGTTATTTCCTTCTCTTCGAGTCAATGCTGGATTCTGTCATCTATGCAAAGGACAAGTACCTGGCAGAGGGAGGATCAGGTTGGTGCTCAATTCTTTTAATAAATTTAGCTCTGGGGAGAAACTAAATGAACTCAGAGACTTAGAATAAGCTATGCATGAATGAGAAAGTTGCCAGTCTCAGTGAAAAATGTTTTCATTAGTGTGAGCTTCAAGGCATTAATTTACTGTATGGGTAATAGAAGCACATTAAGTGGGGTATCAAGGTCTCAAATTAAATGGCGTTTTTAAAAATAGGCTTATTTATTCTTAAGTACAGTCTAAATATTTTCCTCCCTAATTCTTCCCACACATGTGGTCATTTGTTTTCCCCTCCCAAAATGCCAGTTTCTGCATAATTATGAACAAAGGAAAATGAGTTCTGTCCTGTAGGATGTCATACTGTTTGAGTAGGCTACTATGCATTAGAGAAAAGTGGATAGGGTGTTTTCCTGAAGGAGGGGAGTTGTGTGTGGAGGACACAGATTCAAACATAAGAAGCTGCATGAAATAACTAATGAAATGACACTGTTTTGAGGGCATTATGTTTATCCTGATGGTAATATGCTCTTTTTCTTTCTAATTGGAGGGTAGGGTTGTGACAAGCAAAAGGGTTTATTTTGAAACAGAGTTCTTTTACCCATTTAAGTAGCTTAGATAGTAGTGTCATCTTAAGCACTAAGTGCTTGTAAATATTAATTCCTCACATGATGCAGTTTTCTGCACAAGTTCTGCACGTGGTTTATTCCTTGTGCTTAATTCCTTTGTCAGTATTGTATTTCATATTGACCTTTTAAATCGTAGTCATCAGTCTGGGGTTTTTTTTCCCCTTTTGTGCTAACCATGCACATAGTTTCACTACATTGACTTAATGATTGGATTAATGACTGTGTCACAGGGCCTGCTGCAGTACTTCCCTTTGATTGCAGTGAGCTTTTGTACACTACAGAGTGCAGCAGAAAAAAGAGGGTTTATGCAGTTGTCCAACATTTGGTCACAAAGCTGAAAATACAGGCAAGAGGTGTTAGAATATTTAGTAGCCACTTGAGCAACATGATAGAATAAGAGTGTTTTTTGTTTCCAGTAATGTAGAATAGTCCAGCCAGACCAGGAGCACAGCTGAGTGCTCTGCATAGCTGTATGCTGGTAATTTTACATTGCCATACAGTTAAATTCAGGGACATTCCCTAAAATCATAAGGCATCATTTTATATTTACGTACTACTTCAAAAGCCTTCTGAAAGGGACCAGGAATGCTTTACCTGTTTTGAATTGTGTTGTTGGTAGGTTTGCTATGGGTTTGTAACTCCCAGAGATTCCTTTGAGCAGACAGAGTGTGCTGTTTCTGCACTACACTTACCCTTTGTTGTCTGAGAATGGTCTTGGGCCCTTCTTTGACTCTTCACAATGTCGTACAAACACTTATTGGTGTGGCCAGATTCTAATTGATGTTAACACTGTTTCATCAGCGTGCTCCCAATTGCTGCTCTGCTGCCAGCTTGTGTAGCAGGTAAATAAATGGCTGTGTCCAGGATTTGTGAGAAAGCTGCTCAGCAATCAGCAGCATCAGACAGTCCTGTAGTGGAGATGAGTAGCAGCAGAATTGTGGGCACATCCAAATTCAGGTGAACCAAAACTAAGAGCTCACTCTGAGGTGAAACCTCACCAGAGGAACTCCTAAATCTTCTTAATTTTGTCTTAAACCACTTGGTACTATTGAGCTCAAGATCATTATTGCAGAGACTGTTTGAAAGCTGAAAAAAAGCAATAGAAGCAGCTGTGACTTGGCCAGGTCTTTCAGTGATTGAGCCGTGAGTCCAAATTTCTAGATTTGTGTTCAGTCAGTCATATCATCATTACCTCAATTTAGCCTGTTGGCATGCTGGAGTGGATTATGCCAAACTGTCTAGGGTAATGTGTACAGTATATAATAGCTTTATTTGGGAACATAAAATTTTTGCTGCCCAGGACCCATCTGTTTGTTCTGTAGAGCTGTTGCTGGAGTGTTTTTTCACACACTTGAGTGCAGTTCACATTGGTGAGGGGTGACACGGGCCAGGAAGGTGTCATTCAAAACGATGATGGCGTTCGTGTGGAATTATTTCGGTGTGCCTGGAGGATTGCTGCCTTACCCTTCAGCGTCCTGATGTGTGTGAGGCATTGCTGAGGGATAAAGGGTTTCCCATCATGTGCTGCTCACCACGTGAGCTGTTGCTGGTGACGGATGACTCGTGGGCACCGAGTCGAGAAGGACACAGATGGTCAAAGCGATGCGTCTGGGAGAGCTCTGAGGGGTGTGTGCTTCTGGCCAATCAGCATTTTGTTCATTTCACCTGCGAGAAGGAATAATTATTAAATTATAGGCTTAATGAACTAAAAAAATTGGCAGGTCTTGTCAGGATTGCACAGGAAAGTGTTACAGGGTTGCAGAAAGAGCAGAGGATTTCCAGGGGAATCGAGGATAATGGTGAAATGGAATTTGCAATTGTATGCTGATGCTTTTCAACATCTACAAAACTCTGCAGCATTTAGATGATTTAGGCTGATATTGAGATAACCCTGCTTACATTTCCAGCCAAGCCTCAGTCTAGCATGTGCTTCTGGACATGGGTGGGGGTGTAAATTTGGAAATTACTGTATCAGTGTAGTCTTTTGCCTGAGCCCTGTTGGTGGAACACAGATTTCTTTTTGTGAAATCTGAACAGATGTCTACTTTTGTTGCTATCAATAGGCTAAAATAAAAATGCAGATTGGATTGGAGCATTTAGTGTTTACATTTGTCCTTTTTCTTAAGCGCTTTGTACAATCGATCGTGAGTTCCACTGCTGATTGAAGGACTTGCTGTGTGAACAGAGAGATTTAATATAAACTGGTTATGATGCAGTTCAAATATTTCATGCTTGATAGAGG
The DNA here is from genome assembly GCA_013396655.1 of Campylorhamphus procurvoides. NCBI lineage: Eukaryota > Metazoa > Chordata > Aves > Passeriformes > Dendrocolaptidae > Campylorhamphus > Campylorhamphus procurvoides. The sequence continues at coordinate 579,103 of WBMV01002430.1, forward strand.
TAATAAACTTCCTTTCTGTTTACAGAATGTCCCAGAAATTGGGACTAGTTTGAGGTGGAAGATTACAAAGTAGTTGGTCGCTTTTAGCTGTGGTTTCCATTTTCATTTGCAGTGTTTCTATCACACTCCTGTAAGTGTGTTCTGTAACTAGGGACTACCAGTCTTTTTATCTCTCTTCTCACCATACCATTGCATCATATGAAGTCTGTTTCGCTGAAAAATAGTCCCTCAAAGGCTGTTGTCACTTGCTTTTGTTGTCTGTATCACACTGTCCTTTAATTTTTGGAGCATCAGTGGTGGCCCTTGAAGGTTTGAAACGCTGTGAGGTAAAGCCAGGTGTAATGCAGTTGTTACACCAGTAAACAGCAGCATGAGAGCTTTGAGAAATAGACTTCCCGTATTGATGGCTCCAGAAACCCCCTGCAAATACTCCCACCAGCAGGTGTTGGTGTTTTGTGCTGGTGTGACAGCTGTCAGGTGTGCTGGAATCAAGGGATTGGGGTTGGACAAGGCAGTTTGGAATGCCTTCCAGTTTGGATTTGCATCAAACTGCCTTTTTGCTGCTGAGTTTACTGTGGGCTGTTCCTGTAGAAACCTTCTCCTCAGAGTTTCTTAGCTGCAGAGTAGGGGGGATGATAGCTCACCAATTGAAACTTGCTGGTATTTATTCATTCTGTTTTAAATGTCAAGAAAGTGAGAAAGATGACAATATGTGTACTTTAATGTCTTTATATAACAAAGAAAAAGCTTCTTGAGAGAAGACTACTCTTTATCATCAATATTTATATGATTATTTCCTTTCAGCTAGAACTATGCTGGCTGAAAGGTCTAATTTCAATTTGCTGTGTCTGTCTTCTGTATTTTACAGGGCAGTAAATACTGCTTTTCTGACTTACCATACTACAGCAATGATTTCTCCATATTTATTTTGCTAAGCTATAATTTCAAACAGAGCTGATGACAATATTAATTTTATACTTCACCAGACTTTGGGGTGGAAAAGAGAAACTTCAATTTTATTAACACTGCCAAATTCATGTATTAATAAAAAATAAAATCAGATAAAATGATTTTGTTAGTAGGCATTTTGCTGTGAAGCTAGATCAAGAGTTCAATGTATGTGGCTTTAGAGGCTTTAAAACTCTCAAGAAAAAATGTTGGAATTTCTTTGTGAAAAGGAGCCTTACTAAATATAAATTGAGCTTCTCTTAGTATTTGATAGTACTAAGATGTAGACAGCCGTGTTCATAGCAGCTGTTCTTTGTGGTTTTTCCACTCAGTTGAGATTGCCAGGAGATTGACTGACTTTGCTGGCAGCTGCTAAAAAGGCAAATGTCAGCCTTCCACTACTATTTGGAAAAGCAGTAAATAGTTACTTGTTCTGAATATATTCTCTGGAGAAGGGAAAGCACGAATGTGAAGGTAGTGTAAGAATGATAGCTGTTATCCTAGAAGTGGGAGGGAGGGAGGGAGTGGAAGTGGTTCTTTGCTGTCCATTGGGTCACTCCCTATTCTTCAAGTGCAGACAGAAAAGTGGTTATTCTTTTTCAGTATTCAGAAATAATTATCTAGGTTGTAAGACAGCTATCAGCCAGAGGTGATAACAAACAGGAATAAAGCTCCTGAGTAAGAATGCATACTTTTTTCTGGAAGTAAGGTCTATTCACAGACATTTCTTCTTATTGCAAAGCCCTCACCTGAATTTTCCTTTGTGTGTCTGTCTAGAGTTATAGGTCATTCTCTGTATAGAAGGCAGAATAGAATGTTCCAAATTATTTTCTTCAGGCATCACATTTCCAATAAATTCCTGGCAGTGGGATTCAACTATAGAGATACTTTGTCATGAATAGGAAATACTGTTAACAGAGTAATGTGGAAAAATATTAAATTTTTGTGTCTAGTTTCTTCTGTGTGCAAATAGAACTCTACAAAGTAGCAGAAGAGGTGTCTTATCCAAGAGTGAAAAAAGTTCTTCTGTGTGTTCTTTGAAGATGTTAATCACTTAAAGAGAAAAGAAAAAAAAGTTTTCTTTATGTGTGTCTGAAATAAAATTTCACTGCTCTGTTTTTGTCACAGTTTATCCTGACATTTGCACCATTAGTCTGGTAGCTGTTGGGGATATGAACAAACATGTGGACAAGCTCCTGTTTTGGGAAGATGTGTATGGCTTCGACATGTCTTGTATGAAGAAGGCTGTAATTCCAGAGGCTGTCGTGGAGGTGCTGGATCCAAACACACTGATATCTACAGCCACTGTCATTAAGGTACCAAACTAATTAATGCTTAATAGTCAGATTAGAAGTTTCCTTGGTTTATGGAGTAGGAGGGAAAACAGCACATGGCACACACGAACTTTGGCATCTTCAAAGTGATACAAATGCAGTCAGGTTCTTGCTGTTAAGGCTGGAAGATTTGTATTCATTGCTTTTTTTACCAACTTTGAGCTTTTACTGAAGTGATCTTCCCGTATTTAGGTTGTTTTGTTCAATGTTTTCTTCCATCCCAGCCCAAATTTACTTGCATTTTAATAGGTTACAGGTTGTGAAACTGGAATGTAGCTTATACCAAAAAGACACTGTGGAATATAGTCTTGTCTTCCACTTGGCTTCCCTCTGCACTTCAGTCAGTGTAGTGAGCAGAGGGGCTTCTTATCTGTGTTAAGCTAGCTGGCTTTAAAGGTCCTTTGGAGCATCACTCACTATCTATTAGCCATAGTTTCATCCAGCTAAATAACCATGGCTGAAAAAGCAGTAGTTTCTGCAGTACTTACTCAATTATTTATGCCTGCTTTTCTGTCTTGTCTTTTATTATGGCAATGTTATGATGGGGAATAGCAGCAAAATTGGTAGTGATTCATATGAGAGAAATCTACATGACAAGATGTAGTTCCAGAACACTGACTAGTTTGAACTTCTGGCAAACTTTGTGGTTAGCAATAATTTGAGCAGTTCAGATCAAATTGAGAGGAGGGCTGTTCTAGACCAAGAATTTTTTGTCACAATGATATTCTAATTATTGTTCATATAGTTAATTTCTGCTGTAAAGCTCTCAAAGCAGTAATATTACTGCCCTCAGTGGGAATTACCTGTTTAGTGAAGAGGTAATTTCTATTTAAATGTATTTTAAGAGGTGAAGTGCAGTTTGGTTGTAAGCATATCCAGGTGCAAGTTGCTCAAGCTTTGCTTGTCTTATTTCATTACAGAGAAGATTTAAAGGTATTTTAAATCAGGTATTCAAATGAAAGAAGTACTGAGAGTGACGTTTCTTTCAATTTAATCACTGCTTTGGTAGTCTTGTGCATCTCTACTTTTTTTACTTCAGGATTCTTTGTTCATACAAGATGGAATCACGGCAGGTGTGTCTTTCATATTCTCTGAGCTTGTTGATTAGAATCCTTCTGAAAGACATCTATAATAAGTTGTGTGACTTGAGGCATACAAGTGTCTGTGTTCCTTGTGTGTAAGGAGAGAGCAAAGTGATCGCCTCAGTTGTTGAAATACACTTTGTAGTCCTGCCATTATACGAAAGATAAATTCCAGCCTTAGTGAATGAGTGTGCACGAAACAAAGATACTGAGATCAGGAATGTGAGGCAGTAATTGTTTGCCACTTGACAGGTTTGATGGTGCAATGAGTGAGTGTTGTGCACTTTTCTCACCTGATGGTTTTTTGTATACTGTTTTGTGTATTCTGTTTCAAGCAGGACTGTAGTTGAATACTTGCTGCAGATAGGTCAGATTTAGTACACTGAAAATAAAGAACATACAGTGTGCTCTAAATTAACAGCTGCCTGGATAAGTTGAGCTTTATTAGTTTGTTAGGCAAGCAAATAAGTTAAAACATCATCCTAACCTGAAGAGTGTTGATAACAGTAGCTGAAGTTGAACATACCCAATGCAGCCTGTAAGTCATGGTCATTTCAGAAGCAAAATACTTCACTGGTAATAGTGCATACATGTCCCTTTCTATTATATGCTGTCATGAGGAGTGACTCACATGTATATGCTTAGCAGATTTTGTCATCGTGCAGCATGTAGCCCAACTATTATGCTTAATGGCTTTATACCCATTTGTTCTCATTAGCTATCATGGTTTATAAAATAACCTAAAATCAATCCATGTGCTTGTTTACTGGAGTTACAATGCAAAGCAGTAAAATTGATGAGTTGAGCAACAGTGGCATTATAGGTAAATTGTTTTAATCAATAACCATTCCACAGAGCAAATGGACTATATTTGGTAGGGAAAGTTTAAAAATGTTCCAATTTATCATTATGATTATTACAGAAGATACTTCGGTGTGTTTGCTCAGATAAAGTACTGGTTGTTTTATTTAGTTCACAGTGTAACTTTTCAGGGAGGCAAAACATTCCCTAAAGAAAGGAGAGGCAGCATGAAGAATCATAAAAAGCTTTTGGTTAAAGATCATCTCGTTCCAAAAGCCTGCCATGGGCAGGGACACCTTCCACTAGCCCAGGTTGCTCCAAGCCCCATCCAACCTGGCCTTGGACACTTCCAGGGATGGAGCATCCACAGCTTCTGTGGGCAGCCTGTGCCAGGGCCTGCCCACCCTCAGGTGCAGCACCTTGTACCTGGTCTTGTTAAACCTCATGAGAGGGACACTCTTGTGGCTTGTCCAGGTCCCTCTGGATGGCATCCCTTCCTTCAGGTGTGTCACCTGCACCACTCAGCTTGGTGTCATCTGCAGACGTGCTGAGGGTGCACCCAGTTCCCTCATTTCTGTCATTAATGAAGATATCAAATAACACTGGTTCCAATATGGACCACTTGTCACTGGTGCCCATCAGGACTGACCCACTGACCATGACCCTCTGGATGTGACATCCAACCTATTTCTTATCCATCCAGCAGTCCACCCATCAAATCCATCTCTCTCCAGTTTAGGATCTTGTGGGGGACTGTGTCAAAGGCTTTACACAAGTCCATATAAATGACATCTGTAGCCCTTCCCTTGTCCACTGATGTAGTCACCCCATCACAGAAGGCCACCAGGTTGCCCAGGCAGGACTTGTCCCTGGTGAAGCTGTGCTGGCTGTCCCAAATCACCTCCCTGTCCTCCACACCCCTCAGCAGAGCTTCTAGGAGGATCTGCTCCAGGATGTTCCCAGCACAGAGGGGAGGCTGACAGGTTGNGGACAGTTTGGTAGTTCCCGGAGTCCTCCTTTCTACCCTTTTAAAAATGGGTACCGTGTTTCCCCTTTTCCAGTCACCTGGGGCTTCACCTGACTTTCCAAATACCATGGACAGTGGCTTGACAACTACATCAACCCTATATCACTCAGGACTCTGGGATGCATCTCCTTGGAGCCCTCAGACTTATGTACATTCAGGTTCCACAGGTGGTCATGACTCTGATCTTCTTTTACAGTGGAAAGCTTTTGCTCCCCCAGTCCCCATCCTGCTGTCCATCCTCTTGTCTGGTGTGGGAAGAGAGGTTGCCATTGAAGACTGGGACATAAAAGACCTTAGTCTTCTCATCTTTTGTTTCCAGTTTATCAACACTGTTTATCAAGGGGGATGCCCCTTCTTTGACCTTCTTTTTCTGATTAATGTACCTGTAGAAGCCCTTCCTGTTATTTTTTGTGTTCATTGCCAGGTTCAGTTCCACCTCCACCTGGGTCTTCCTCACCCCATCCCTCCACAACTGAACTTCATCCCTATATACTCTTCCCAGGTTTCCTTTCCTTCTTTCCCTTTAGTTTGCCCAGGAGTTCTCTCCCCAGCCGTGCCACGCTCTTACCTTCCTTGCCTGATTTCTTGCTCCTGGGGATTTCCAGCTCTTGTGCTCTATGGAGGATTTCCTTAAATGTCTGCCAGCTCTCTCCCACTCCCTTTCCTAAAATTCAAGGGCTTAACTTTACTCCTTACCTGACCCATATCTCTCAGGACTGCATATTCCATCAGTGCATGATCCCTGCAGCCCAGGCCTGCCTCTAACCTTAATGTCCCCCATTAGTTTGCTTTGGTGACCATCAGTATCACATCCTCTCTGGTCAGGCTGCCCGTTATCTGGCTCAAGAAGTTACCCCCTTGCATTACAGAGGGGATTGCCTACAGCAATTAATTAATAATATCTATGACAGTTAACTCTAGTGGTATATGAAATCATTGAATAAAGGATTTTAGCTGAGTATGTAAACTAAAGAACAGTGAAAAAATGTGGAACTTTTTATGAACAACTGAAAACTGAAGTTTAGTACTCGATCAAAGATCTGAATTGAGAGATATAAATAAAAACTTAGAATATTGAAATTCAAGTTGTAATTTGATTTGACAGTGTTATGGTTATTGCCCTAGCAAAGGAGTTCTCTCCCCACTGTGCTTCTTCTCTGTTGTTGTATTTTGATATTTCAGTACAATCCAATCTGGCAAATGAAAAGCCCCGTTTTAACCCATTTGAGTTTCATGCTGTAATTTACTATGTGACTGCATGAACAAGGGGTGAAACAGGTAAAGATGCCTGTGAAAGCTCCTCACTCAACAATGGGCAGCTGTCACCAAGAAGCAACTTCCCTGAACAGAATGAACTACTATGTCTAGTTTGATGCCACTGCTGGTCAAAGTGTCTGGTTATTCAGGCATGTGAGGAAGAGCAGTTTGAGGTGTTTTGTCACATAGGATTAGGTGGATTTTAAGTCTCTTCCTGTTTTTGGAATGGTGGATAGGATTGCGCTGTAAGAGTTGTCTTACTACAGGAGCATCTGAACAACCTTCATCCAAAGGGAGATCTTAATTGACATTTATTGCTGTTACTGACAGAATTTTATTATTCTTTTTGACAGCATATAGACTGTAATACTGCATCCACTCCAGACTTGGAATTCTCTTCAGATTTCACCCTGAGCATTACAATGAGCACAAAGTGTACGGTAAGACAGTTTTAGTTTCTTCATACATATATATTTGGTCAGTATTGCACTGTAAGAGATAATGCATTAATTATGCCTCATTTATCATCAGTCCTTGCCTTGAAACATTCATTTCTGCAGTACAGAGGTGTCAGATGAGCCCTTTCTGTAAAGTGAGATGGATGTAAAACTCCAGTAATGGTGTTAACAGGATAATAGAGGTAGATGAGGAAAGGGAAAGGTAAAGAGCTGTAGGACTGGGGTCATTCTGTTTTATTCTCTAGCCCATTTTCTGAAATACGAGTTTGCTGTTCAGACATGTTGTTTTCCACTTTCCTCAAGAATGATGCAATAACTATTGTCAGAAGAGTTTTTCTGAGTTTAGTAAAAATGTGAAAAACAAAATATATACAGGAAAGGTTTCGATTATAGCTAATGTATTAAACACAGCAGCTCATATGGCAAACACAGCTTCTCCAACAGGGAGATTCATGAGCTTTACATGTGAAGGCTGGGGGGAACAAATACAGCACTAGAATCTAACCAGGGGTTTCACTATGTTTTATTTATTGTATGCAAGATAGTATTTGCATTTTATGTAAGTTATTGTGACTTAGTTCAACAGAACACTAATTCCAGAAAGGCTCTTGGTTGGAGGGGAGTCACAAGCTATTCATCTTAGTTTTACACATTATGCTGCATGAAATAGAGTGAAGAATCTCAGCAAACCTGTGTCTGTGATCTCACTCGATTTTTTGTCCATCAAACATTAGTCAATATGAAAAGAAAGAAAAGAAGGAAAAAAGTTTTCATTCTGAGCTTTAGAATTAAATGAAAACTCAGTGCTAGGGCATCTTTCAAACATTTCTTTCAAGTTGTACCTACATTGTTCAATATGAATTCACATAATGAAATTCACAAAATGACACTCATATCGTGTCATTTCTTTGTTTAGTATCTGGAAGTTACGAGAAAGAGAGAGACACTGGTTTCTTGATTAATGAAAAATGTTCCTTATTTTTTTTCAGAAAGGGCTCATGCAATTTGTGTTGTGTATTTTATATTCCATTTTTAAAGTACAAGTCAGTAAGATACTGAAGTATTTTTTTTTAATATATTTAATTGTAAGGGTGTGAGTGACTTCTGAAACAAAGATGTTAGGAATGTTCTTAAAGCTAAGATAAATTAGGTATTCCAGCATGAGTATCTAAGGGTTTAGATTGATGCCTGTGTGAGGACACTTTTTTGATTTGACTTAGTTATGATCCACAGCTTGCTTCTTTGGATGGAATAAGGGAGAAAAGAATCAAATAGAAGGATTTTTGTTCTGTTGCCATTAGACAGGATAGCTGGGATAAAGATGAAGTACAGATGAGAAAGTCTGGTGGTAGCTTGGAAAGTAATGCATTGAGTTTTTAAACACTACATTATAAGCAAAAGCAGGATGCCTAATTTTTACAGATTTGATTATCTCTTTAATTTGCCTTTATATTCAATGCAAATTATAAATGCTTTCTACCAATTTATTAAAATAGCCTCATCAAATTTGATAAAAGTTTGCATTAGGCTCTGAGATCTGTAGTGAAAACTAAACTTTTTTCAGTGTAGTGTATTGTGAGACTCCTACTAGGAGTTTCATGCTTAGTTATAAGTCACATCACAGGATCAAGTCAAAGGGATAATTGACAACTAATTTTTAATATACTATGATTAAATCTGCCAGAACTGGTTTATTTGGCTTTTGTATGTGTATAGAGAAGCAGGCTTCCTCTGATACAGACGCAAAGAGCATGTTTCCTTCTGATATAAACCACCTCAGCTGGTACCCAAATTTTGGATACCAACATCAAGCAGTGTAATTTCTGGTTTTGGGTAAGTCTGTATATTAGTCCATGTTGCTGTATTTGCCAGTGTTTGTGCTGTATAACAGTCTGCATAAGAGTTTGTTGGTGTTCCAAAGTGAAATTTTTCCATGTATATAGTTTAGATCATTGTTACCCCTTGGAACCAGTAGGTGTGTACAAATACTTCAGATTTATTTTTTTATTGTTACCAAATTTATGATTAACACCAAATTAAGTAAAGACATGGTAACATGTTGGGTTTTATTAAATGGAAGTCTGTACGTTTTATTGTGCATACACAAAAACTCCCTCCTGTTTTCAGTTGTCATAGAATCATAGGGTAATTCTAGTTGCCTCAGGGCAGGGTCAGATTTGATTTGAGATCAAGCTCCACTGAGCTCTGGTTTAATTTTCTTAATATGGCCACATTTGAATAATTGATTAAACAGAAATCTTTGCAACATCTTGTCCATCTTTGATGTTTGGGTAAAGTGAAATAGCTTATTTTATAAACATTATTTTCTCAAGCACTAGACACAGAAACTTCATTTCTCTTCTGTGATTCTATGGTATTAGTGACCTATAAATCAAGGTGTATACCTGCATTTTATGATTTCCAGGGAGCAGGGGAGGGAAGTGGGGGAAGAGCAGTGTTTCTGAAATTTTGCAGCAAATGCAGGTTCTAAAAAATGATCAGAATGCTGTAAAGTATTTTGCACTTCATCATTTAGGTTTATTGACATTTTGAGTGAAATTTCCACTCTTTCTATGATGGATTGTAGAAGTTTAGTTGAGGGTTGACAGTTCATCCATCATATCAGGCTGCCTAACCTTGCAGTAAATGAACAATAAAAGTCCATTATTTATGTTGAGAATTTTTGAGGAGATGCTATAAGATTGCAATTTGTCCTTTGAAAATAATATTTGATGATTTTCTTGCATACATCTGTTTTGTTGTTTTACTGGCTTTTCATTTTGTGCAGAAGAAGAGAAAGCTGCTTGTATTTCCCACATTTCTAGGGTTTTGTCTCTTACGATTTTTGTGGTGTTTTTGTTTGTTTGTTTGTTTTTTAATGCAAACATTTTAAATATTTTTGCTGAGGAGCTAAACTTTGAACTGACGGCCCTGGAGGCAATAGTCACAGGAGGGTCTATGTCTTCCTCCCATCAGCCTATGTGCATGTCTGTGGTGAGAGAACAGGAAGCTGTAAAAGCTGGCAGGAATCAGGACCATAATACAGTTTTTTTACCAACTCATTGTCACATTTGCTCTGACCATGACTTGGGACACCCCTGGGATCCCTCAGGCAGGAGAGGCTGCACTTCATATTTCTGTGGCAAAATCTCAGAATGGTTTGCGTTGGAAGGGACCCTAAAGGTCATCTTGTTCCATCCTGCCATGGGCAGGGATGCCACCCACTGGGCCAGGCTGCTCAGAGCCCCTTCCAAACTGGCCTTGGACACTCCCAGGGATGGAGCATCCTGTGGGCAACGTGTGCCAGGGCCTCACTGCCTTCAGAGGGAAGAATTTCTTTCTAATACCTAATCTAAATCTCTCCTCTTTTAGTTTAAAACCATTCTCCCTTGTCCTACCACTATCAGCCCATGTAAAAAGATGGTAAATCCCTCTAAAATGTGTCCTTAGTTTTCCCCCAATAGACAAGAAGCTGTTTTCTGCTTGGGGTTAAATGGACTAAGGATGTCAAGCCAGACATTGTGATGAGTGTGTGTGAAACAGAAGAACTATGCAGGTCATAAAATCTAGGAGCATAGCATTGACACATCTGATTTGTCTGTCCTTCCACCTATAAATTTGAAATCACTCTCAAAAATTTGAGACCAAGAAAAAACCCTATCAGAGTATTCAATTGTACTTTTAAGAGATCAGCCTCGTGTCCTGCTGTAGGTGCATCTTGAGTGTATTGCAGATGGTCCTGTAATGTATTGAGTCATATCCTTTAAAAATGCCCAAAGCTCTAAATAGCTTTTACTTCCAGATGTTCAAGAAATTAGTAAGTCTTCAAGGAAAAAAAAATCCTAATAAACCCGAGAAATGTGGAATGATTGAGCAAAAATAAATGTTTTAAATACGACCTTGTGTGTGGTGCTCAGTCTTTCAGAAGTTATGGGGAGGGGGTAGTTCAGGATTTTTTCAGAGCCCATATTGTTTCTGTTAATTTTTCCTTTATTCTTGGCATAGTTTGCCACAAAGTAGTATCTTCTAGCATTAGTTTTATTGATCGTTATTTTGGCTTTCAACGATTGAAGAATTTCAAAGCATGAAACAGTTGCATGGAATCATTATATGAAAACATTGCAAAGTTGACCTGATTTCAGTCTCACAAACATAATGGCCAAAAAAAAAATTAATTAGCCTGCAAAAGTGCATTTTGCTGGTAAAGAGCTAGGGTTTGTCACTGTGGATTTTAATGAGACATCTGGCTAATATCAGTTAGTAGATGCTGCTAGAAAAATACTTCATTAATTGTATTCCAAGTTGATCGCTGTGTGAGCTTTTGAGATAAAATATAATGGTGATTACTCTCAGCATAGAAATCAATTGACAAACTTTCTCCTTTGTTTGCAAGCATTTCCCCTGTGAGTCCATCAAGGTTGATCTTTCCTCACTGAATAACAATATCCCCTGAGAGGAAAATGGCAGTACCTCTTCATTGCTCCCCGGAGATGTTGTCAAAGAGCAGGGGATGTGTATAAAAAGTGGGAGGGAGGAAGGGGGTGAAAGAAGGATAATGAAGCAGGGGACGTGACTGATGTATTAAAACCTTCAGGAAGGAAAGGCAAGTTAAGTTGACTAGAGAAAATTATTCTAAGGGAAAATCTTTGTTAAAATCTTCTTCAATTTTGAATGGTTTCATTTCTTAACATCCAGCCCTGCACTTGGGAGCCAACAATAAATATTGGTATAGGAGTCTTTGGTTCCAACATTAGGTGAGAAACTGAATTTTTTAAGTTGGAAATCTGTCTTTGGGTACCACGGTTAAACACACCTTGAATACCTGAGTAAAGGAAATACTACCCCCCCCCATGTTACAAAGCAGGGTTTCTCCTTCTCACTTGTTTTCTGTAGCCTCCTCTGCAGTGATCTCCAGATTCTTAATCTTTAAAACACAAAATCATTGGGTTTTAATAGCCAGGGGTTTCTTTTCCCTGTGATAAAAACGCAGCAACTCTGCTGCATGGATGACAAACATTCCATCTCCATGCTTGGATAAACTCCATCAAAAGCACATTATCTCCCACTTCTGTGGCCAGCTGTCTAATTGTATTTGTTGTAGCCACTCACTGTTGGAACATGATACTAGTGAAGAGCAAGAATGATAAATTACTCACTGTAGGTGATAGAGATGATGATAATTTTTAATTTCCTTGCTCCTAAGTGAATTGGTAAGGTTGCTTTTGAGTTTTCATAAAGAACCGAGCAGTCTCATTTGTTTTGTCCTGTTAAAATGCTGCGTGTACAGCCAGCCATTTTCTTTAGGAAAAAAGCCTTAGTACTCTGATGTATTTGAGTTAAAATTTAGATTCTTTTTCCCATTTTAGGTAAAGGTTCTGAGTGGAAGAATATAAATAGTATGTACTAATAACTCATTTATTACAGATGTTAAAGCTTTTTGTGATTTTAATATGTTTAATACATGTTATACACATGAGTACATGAATAAATGGGGAGAAAAATAGTCTCAATTATTTATCAGGTGGGGAAGAAAAATAGGTTGAAGACAAGTGAATCCTATTGAGAGGACATGCTTAATTTACAGGGGTTTTGTGTGGTTGCATGAACACCTTGGAATACCTTGGTGATGGGTGAAGACTTCAAGCTGCATGAACTCTTCATCAAAAAGTGGGTTTACCAAAATCAGGTAGAAGTTAGTGGCTGCTATTTTAATTTCAGGAATATTTTATTCTTAGTTGAGTGAGCTCTTTCTGACCTTTTTAGGATGTTGCTTTGCAGTCTCAGTAATGTATATCTATTCCTAAATGTTTCCTTCTTTCTTTATTTAACATTGTTAGTTCCTTGGGTAAATATGTTGACTTTCTTCTGGTGTTGGAGTTTTTGTCCTCATGTCTTGGTTTTTGTCCTGGCAAGTTACTTGAGAACAGGAAGAATAATATTTTGGTAGCGTTTCCTAATATTTAACATCCTTTGAGATTAGAGCATGTGTCAGGCTGGGGTTGTAGTTATTTATTACCAGTTTAGATGCCATTATTTTCAGTTTCCTCTTTCATGGTATTCGAGAGACTGGCATTTGAAAGATTTTTTCCAGAGAAGGCTTAAGTTCTTGCTGATTAGTTGTTGGTGAAGTTGTAAATGAGCTGTCAAAGGTGGAGCAGAAAGATGAGGGAAGTTGCAGTAGGAGAAAGCTGTTATCCTTATGCTTACAAAAAAATAAAAAAGGGAAGAAAAAGAAACCAAGGCAGTAGTTGTAAAGCATTATCTAGAATTATGGGGGAGTTACTTGCTTGTTCTTTTCTTTAGTTTGATTTCTTAAAAAAAGATGTCACACTTAATGAAAATCTGGCCAGCCCTATATTTCATTTTAATATGCTTGTGTCTGTAATTGCTTCTAGTATGCCACTTAAGTGATTTTTTCCCTCATATTTTGCTGCATGTGATAAATTATATAACAAAAGGGGAGGACTTAATCTTCCTTCAAGCTGTAAACGTTGGAAATCTCTTTGTTTGTAGCATTGCATATTTAATAGATATTTGTGATTATTATTAGCTACTGCAGTTTGTGGTAATGTTTGAAAGTGAAAGCAAAGGAAAATATTTGGATCTTCACTTTTACAGAATTATTTCACTGAAATGCACTTAAACATAAAAGGTGTGTGTTGTACATTCTGGCATAAACCCCCCACCAAGTAGTGAATGAAAAAAGGGAAGAAGCCAAGATGTAAGGGAACATACCAACTCCTTAAAAGGAGGTAGTAATGAAACCCACCATTTTATAGCTAGTTTATTAATATCAAGTATTTCAACTTTGTTTTGTGTTGGCTTTTAGATTTGTCAGATTTTGTTTTAAGTATACAGGATTAGTGATTGTAGATAAAACTGTAGAGAACATCATCTGCATGTACTTTACTTAAGGCTCTTTTTTTGCCCTCCCCAATACATTAATGTGGGGTAGAGATCCTTTCTGGAGGGTGCAGTGCTTACACTAACACACCTTAAGGTGGTGGCCGTGGTTGGTTTGTTTTGGGAGTTTTTTTGAGTGTATAGAAACAGATTTCTATATTGCTGTCAGAGATTTTAGTTCTGCACAGCTCTTTCAAAGAAGACCAAACCAATGAGCTCTGTTGGTTGGAGGTTCCATCCCTATATGGACCATTCACTTACAGAGCTGGGCTCAATGATCTTTGTGGGTCCCTTCCAGCTCAGAATATTCTGTTATTCCTGCTGCTTCATGTAGAAGCAGAAATTCTATTGTTTTATATAAAACTTTTTGCTTATAATAAAAAACAATAATAAAGTGTTGCATCTTTGTATCCTTCGATACCTTTCCAGAGGCATGGAATCACATGTTTGAGTTGGAAAAGATCATTGAGTTGAACCATTAACTCAGCATTTCAGGTCCAGCACTAAACCATGTTCCCAAGTGCCACATTCACATGACTTTGAAGCCACTCCAGGAATGGTGACTCCACCACTTCCCTGGGAAGTCTGTTCCAATGCTTGACAACTCTTTTGGTGAAGAAGTTTTTCCTGATATCCATCGAAACTGACCCTGACACAACTTGAGTCCATTTCCTCAAGACCAACACTCTCCTCTACATATTAAACTTAAAACATAGAATTTCTAATTTGCTCTGTGGGACTGGGGTTGCCTGTTGACACAATACCAAAGCATGTGTTTTGGTTTTGGGATGCCTCCACTGCCCAGTTTTAATTGACAGAGATTTGGGAAATGCCTGAAGCTGTTCACAAGAGCTTATCCTTATGAACATGAGGAATGATATTTTTCTTAATTTTCTTTCTTTTGGCTCAACCATTATTTCAGTATTCCATATTGGAGGACATGTATTCATTTTAGAACATAACAAAACAAAATTAATGGATCAGTGTAGAACTCTGTAATCCCTGGAGCTATGACTGAGGTGTATAATAATTACTGTTACTACCCCTTGATTAGATACTCAAAGTCAGTGTTTCAGGTAGGGAAGCCATTGATACTGTAAAGAATAAAGTGGTTATTTATCCTAATCGTTTTCAGAAGGTACAAACCCTGTTTCCCTGAACACAGGAGGCAGCTTATAACTGAGTTTCTTTAAACCTGAGTTTGACCCCAAAAAACAGTAATCTGGGGATGTTTTCTCACAGTAGCATGTAGGGTGTTTCAGTTACCTCATTACCAAATATGTAATTACTTGCATCCATCTTACAAGCATCTGTCTGCTTGGAGCTTTTAGCTTTTTGATCCAAGATGTCCCTTGATTGTCTCATTCTCTCTGGAAGCCAGATTTTTTTCTCCTTGATGTGTTTTTGTTGTCACAACCTTGTTTTTCTGTACTAATCATGCCCTAGGTCTTATTTGTAAGCATCCCAGCTGTACTGACCTGATGATTGAAAAATATATTCATGACTTGGTAGATCCCTGACTAATGTCCTGAAGACACTGTGCATCAATAAAAGTAGTCTGATGGGTCAATAAACCTTTGTCAAAACTTTCTCAATCTTTACTCAAAAAGGCATATTAGAGGCAAGGCTGTAATTCACTTGGGAATGAGATTCTCAGCATTGAGTGATAGGACCTTTCCGAAGGGATGAAGTCACTGTTTACACTGTCTGATGCTCATTTGTCATGAAGGTCTGTTGGTGTCTCCATAGTTTTGGGTGGTTTTTTACCTCTTTGGCCACACTGAAATTTGGAACTTACCAAGCTTGTCTGGAGTGCCCTTAGTTGAAAAGCTAACACAGGTACTTTAGCATAGTTTTATTGCTTTAACACACTGTACTCTGCACTGTGTTGGTGAAATCTGTTGTTGATTGACACTAGAGAGGAAGAACACTAGGATGGCCTGGCTGTTAGTCAGATTATATATTTCATAGTGATAAAGCCTTCATTTTGTAAGCATGTTTGACTTTTTTTTCCCCTTCACAATCTATATGTGAATCTGTGTGAAGGGCATGCTACAGGACTCATCCATTGTTACTATTCAGAACAACCAGTGTCCTAGTCTTGGAGCAGGAGAAAAACACTGGTGAGAGGGAGGTTATAACAGGTTGTTTGCAGTGAGTTTTCACACCACAGGCACATCATTGCATTGGTACATGTTTTGCTTGAGTGCAGTAGATCTGATGTGGGGAGAATCCCTCCCTCCCATGGCAGGGATAGAGTCCCCAACAGAGAAACTCCAGCCCAGCTGTGGCTGCAGTTGCTCAAAAGCTCTCTTCTGGGTCATTTCTTCAGGCTGACATGTAATAGAAAAGCACAGCTGCCTTGAGCTCAGAGTCTGATGTGCTTTAGCCTTTTCATATGGCAGCAGAAAGCAAATAAAAGTGAGCATGGGTGGGATCTCAGAGGTGAAACTGTAGTGGATGGTCTTTTATTGGCATTGTCCAGTCATTTATTTGAATTCTTTGGATTTCTAAGACTCTCACAAGGCTTTTTTTTTGGTTGGTTGGTTGATTTTGTGTTTTGTTTGTTTTTGTTTTCCAAAAAAAGCAGTGCAGCATTAAATAATAGCCCTGGTACACTACTTTGTGTGTGAACATTTTGTATCTACTAGATAATAGGAAGAAATCATTTACTGTGAGAGTGGTGAGACCCTGGCATGGGTTGCCCCAGAGAAGTTGTGGCTGTCCCCTCTCTGGAAGTGTCCAAGATCAGGTTAGATGGGACTTGGAGCAACCTGGGCTAGTGGAAGGTGTCCCTGCCCATGGCAGGGGTTCAGAACTGGATGATCTTTAAGGTCCCTTGCAACCAAAAATATTCTGTGATTTCTTTTTCTCTTCCAACTGGAAATCTCACTAATGAATTAGGCAGTGAACAGAGAAGCTCTTGAGGTTAGGACTGGGATGGCTGGAGGGACAGAGGAGGAATCCTATGGAGAGTTACAGTTAGAAACTATTAGCTGTTGGAAAAACCAGCAGGAAACATTTATGAATCTTTTTCCCTATCTGTGTGTGTACCAGAGGAAGAAAAATATTCCCTGCCTCTATTCACAGGGGTCTTCTGTGAAAAATACTGTTTAGCTACACAAGGAGTGAACACATCATGCAGCATCCCCTGTACTCTGTGTGTGGTTACTGAGGGTCCTGGGAGCCCTACAGGGCAAGGAGTGGGTTTTATGAGTGTGGGTTTGCACATCTGGAAGGCTGTTTTCTCATATACAATTCCAGTTGCAGTGAGGGGGTGTGTGTGTTATCTTGGAACTAAAATTTGATATGTAGTCAAATGCAGTTACAGTGGGCTGAATATTCTCAAGTACAGCCAAGGTGTGATTACAGCTCTTTTTTTTTTTTTTTTTTTTTTTTTTTTTTTTTTTTAATTAGACTTTCAAGCTTGCTAGAAATCCAAAATATAAGCCTGTTCCTCTTGGTAAATGCTTGCAAAGTAGTAGAAATTCCAATAATTTCTGTGATTGATATATGCATTTTTCTTGAGTGTCACTATTACACCTTTATAATATTTACATTTTCATCTTTTTTTTATAGGCAGTTGCTGGTTACTTTGATATATTTTTTGAGAAGAATTGTCACAACAAGGTGAGTATTTGGCGTTAGGAATTTTCAAAAGGTCTTTGAGAGATGAGGGTGGGGTTGTATTTTATCCTGTCTGAAGGCGTTTGGCAGCGAGTCTGTTTTGTTGTATCAAAGACTTCATATGTGTGTGTGTGGTAATTGATTGATGTGGTGTGATATCAAAAAGGTTGTTCTTAATCAAACTCTTGAACTCTTCCATTGCAGGTCTCGTTTTCAACTGGTCCCCAGTGTACCAAAACACACTGGAAACAGACAGTTTTTCTCCTGGAGAAACCAATTCCTGTAGAAGCAGGTATAGTTAAATTCAGTTGTGGAGCAGCAACGGCTGTGTTACACTGCTGTTACCATTAAATTTAGATCTGAAACACCTTAAAAATTACCTAAGTGTTAAAAAGAACTAGTAAATAAAAAAACGTCCTCAACAGCAGCTGAAAGATTTGTGTCAGCAAGGCACTGGGAAGTATCTGTCTGTGCAAAATTCATGTTAAAAATGCACATAAATGTGTGCATAAGTATCTTGTAAGTGGGCACATATCTTATACTAGTATAGCTCCATACTGTAATTTTGATGAGAAAACTTCTGTATCAAAGCATTTCTGAGGCCAAAAAATGTAAGACCAGAACACTGCTATTAAGTCTCTTAATTTTATCATTACTAATACTCCAAAGTACCAAATTTGTCAAGTGATTATCGCACAGGATTTTTTGTAGCACTCCTGAACTACCCTGTGTTTGTTAAATGGATCATGAATATATGCATGGCTTGTACCTGCCACTGTGGGATTACTCTGTAAATTGAAAACAGTTTTAAAGAACTCATATCTGTGAACCTGATCCATGGAAGTATTGAATATGTTAGTTTGATGTCCCGTAAATTTTTATAAAATGGGTGAGTACTTTAATAGGTTTCATCTGGAATTTGATAAGAGTTTTTGTTGTCATCTGGGATAACATGAAATGCAGGTGGTAAATTGTTTAAGTAAGGTTTTGAAGACTAAAGTGATGCTTGTTAATGGTTTTAATTAATTCTATTTGGAAAGTCTTGAAAGTACATTTTTATTCAAGTACTCAAATATTCCTTGCTTTATAGACACAAGTATTTTCATGACCATCACAGACTGGTCATGCAAGAGGATGGACATACAGCAGGTCAAGAATTATAAGTCTTGCCCTCTTATTCCTATAGAACTTTCTTTCAGACTCTCATAGTCTTTTTATAACCAAGGGAAATGAAGTAGTTAAATTCTAATGCTTTGATTTTATTTTTGTCCACTTAGCTAGTACGTACGTGGTTACCGGTATTGGACTCTTACCCAGTGGTGAATTAGTTGTCTTTGAGAGTCATTTTTCCTTACAGATCAACAGGGCTGAAGGAGGAGCTCAGAAAAGGGGCTCATGTCTGCTGGTTGGTTATTAAACTCCTGGTAATACATGGCCCCAACCTGAACAGTTTATAAATATATCAGACATAGTGGGGGGAAAGCATACAGAAAGTTATGTGGGTGCTGCATGAACACTTGAGGTTAAAAACCTTAGAGATGTTATCAAGAAGTATTAATGTAAGTGGAATATTGTCTCTCTTAATATACCTAATGATGAACATCCAGTGGTGAGAGCAGCATCTGCACTCCACTGATCTGCTTTTGCAGTTGCCTCTTCCAGCTCTCAGCCTTGACAACTTTTTACCACAAGATTCTTTCCTAAAGGCACTGTGGTCAGTGTTGTCTGACAAATCATTTCTGTCTTTCATGCTTTGACTTTATATTCTTAAATAGTTTTTATTTGCATTTTCAATGGTTTTGTCACTGCTTGGGATGCACCTTCAGTGCATTTGTACTTAGCTTGTGTTTTCTTCAGATTCTCTTTCTAGACAAGGCTGACTAAGGTCTCCTTGCTGCTACTCATTAAATTTCAATGTCATAGAGTGTAAAGTGAATTTTTTGTAAGTGCAGTGACATTTATTAAAATATGCATATTACATAGATCATTTGACATTTACCAAATGTGTGAAATTACTGGGAGGTGTGCCTCAACCTAGAGTTCTAGTCTAGGTGCAGTGACTTTCTGAAGACAACTGCAGAAACAGTGTGCTTTGAAGCAGTGAACACAACCCAGCTGACCTTCAAGATCACTTGTGCTGCAACTCCTTTCTTTTTATTAGCTCATATTTCTTGAAATTATTCCCATAACAAATCTTGTTACAGCTATGTTTCTCTTTCTTTCTACTTGTCCCCTTCTCTTTGTAATTATTCGAGTTCCCCTTTCCCACCTGTTTCCGTATTCTGTCTGGTTTTATATCTTATATAAAATTACCACTTAAGTTTAGGATTGTCTACGTATTGCTTCTAATGTTAGAGAAGATTTTGAAAGAAGTTTGTTGATATAATTTCCTTTTCTTTTGAAATCCCAGTTTTAATTTCTGTGGGATATTTCTTGTTCATGGATGACACAAGCCCATCAGGGCAGGAGGTGCTTCCTGATGCTGTGTCTTTATTTAGGTGATTTTCTTGAAAAACCATTTCCTCTTTGATCCTTCTTCATTGTTCCAAATATCTTTTTCCCACAAGATGTAAGTACAGAGTTCCTTGTCTTCCTTTTTTATATTGTTTTGTTAAAATAGTGACTTGAATACTCATCTCGATAATCTGTGGTTAAGCATATTTTTTTGTTTCTTCAGTCTCTCCATTTTTTCAGCTGAACAAACAGTTCAAACTTACTTTGCAGTATACTTAATTTATATTTATATTTGCACTTCAGCTGTTTCTTATCTGCCACTTGCTAATGAACTAGCACTGCTTGTTACTATTTTTGAGGTGAATTGCATCAGCCTGGCTTGTTGAACTGAGCTCCACTCCAAGTGCACTTGGCTTTTGGGGAAACTTTGTCTTCAAATGGGCTTTTCTCAATGCAAGTTAACTGAAGACAAAAGTAACTGTACCAGATTATGCACATTTTCATCACTTGAAGGTTTCAGCCTTTGCATCCATCCCTGCGTTTCCCAGTATTCATCAATCCTCTATAGAAACTCTTAGAATCAGAAATATATGTATGGCAATGAGAGAAACAGCAAAGAAGAGTCACTTGTGACTGAATGTATTTATAGGCTGGAAAAGACCTTTAGGATCATTAACCCAGCACTTCCAGGACCCCCACTAAGCCATGTCAGTAGGTGCCACATCCACACTTCCCTGGGCAACCTGTTCCAATGCTTGGCAGCCATGAAGAAATTTTTCCTGATGTCCAATCTAAACCTCCCTTGGTGCAACTTGAGGCCATTTCCTCTTGTCCTGTTGCTTGTTACCTGTGAGGAGGGACCAACTTCCACCTGGCTACAGTTCCTGTCAGAGGGTTGTGGAGAGGGAGAAGGTCCCTCCTCAGCCTCCTTTCCTCCAGGCTGAGCCCCACCAGCTCCTTCAGCCAGTCCTCATCAGATTTGAGCTCCAGTCCCTTCCCAGCTCCATTCCCTTCTCTGGACTCACTCCAGTCCCTCAATGTCTTTCTTCTTGTGTGCAGAGTT
The DNA here is from genome assembly GCA_013396655.1 of Campylorhamphus procurvoides. NCBI lineage: Eukaryota > Metazoa > Chordata > Aves > Passeriformes > Dendrocolaptidae > Campylorhamphus > Campylorhamphus procurvoides. The sequence continues at coordinate 600,057 of WBMV01002430.1, forward strand.
GGACACAGGGTTTGAGGTGTGGCTTCATCAGTGCCAACTACAGGGGGACAGTCACTTCCCTGGTCCTCTGGCCACACTATTGCTCATCCAAACCAGAATGCCAGGTGATTTTTTTTTAATTTGTCCCCAGTAAATACTGGAAAATAATTAGGAATAATACGATTTGAGCCTTGTAATAATCTGACCAGTGTACCCATGGTAGCGTTTGCTTTTGGCATTTTCATAGGTTGTGAAAGAGGAGTTTGCTGGTATAAAATGTATTTGAAATGTTTTCTTGTTTTGAAAGCATCTTTCAGACAGGGCAGTGGCTGTTTTTCCCCAGGAAAGAAAAATGCTTCCCTCAGATTTCTAATTCCAAGTAAAACAGTAAGGCTGACTAAAGGCCTCTATCAGATGCTTTATAGCTTTTGGGGCTATGCCTGGAGTGGTTATAAAGCACTGATTGTGTTTGGATTTGCTCTGTAAAAGAGATGGAGCTTACAGATATCTGAACCTGTTGGGTATTTAACTGGAAAATGCTCCTTTATGCCATGGTGAAATTGTTTTGTTCTGCAGTGTGAACTAGCTAATTTTCTCAGCTGTTTGATGCCAGGTTATTTGTTGTAAAAATAGATCTATTTTCTCAGGCATAAAAAAGATTGGATGTTTTGATCTATTCTAATGATAGCAGAATCAAGCAACCGCAAGCCAAAGGATGGGTCTTGCAGCTCTGTGTGAGTGGGGGGTAATCTCTTACTACTCATGTTCTGGAAAACTGGTTTTCCTCCTCACAGACTGTGACCAGAGACTTGGAGCTGAGGTACAATCAAGTAAAACGAAATAACACCAGCAGGTTGGATGTGTTTTAACTGCTTAGCAAGCAGCAAAATTAAAGAAACTGCAGAAAGAAGCTATATATTTTATTGCCAGAAAAACTGAAATTTCTCAGACTCCCTACTGCTTCTCTTCTGCTTTTAATAGCTTGAACTAAACAATAGCCTTTATTTTAAAAATTGAAAATGAGATGCCAAAGCAGTTTTTTTTCTTATTAATGGTCCAGAAGGAAGTCTCTTCCTTTTGTTGTTTGTTGAAATATTCCTGCTAAGTAAATGAAAAATTACATCATTCTAGTTTGGTTGTCTCAAGAATTTACTAAATAAATAAAATGCTTACAGAAATTATTTTAGAGGGCCCACAGAATCAGTGCATTAAGTTAAAACCCAGAGCTGTATGCAAGCAAATTCTATTAGCAATAAAACAGCATATTGTCAGCATTTCGTGTTCTTGATATTGCCTTGCAGTGAAAATAAAACCTTGATTTGTTTTTCACTGGTGCTAAAAGGGACTAGTACAGCAAAGCTGAAGCAGAACTCACATGACTAAGCCCCTGTAAAATCCTTGATTATCTTTTAACTCCCCAGTCTCTGTAATTGAAAAGCCTCTTGTAAATTTACAAACGGAAAGAATGTGGATTTGTCTACCTAGACAGCATTATTAAAAGCAGGAAAACAACACTGGCACGATTAATCTGTCTGAATGTTTTGATCCTATACTGAAATACTTCAGTATTGTGCATCCCAGTTGGATAATTTGGTTCCTAATTAAGATTTTAGTGTCTGTTGCTGCCTACAGCTGCACCATGTGTCTATAGAATGCTGTCACTTGTTTATTTTTAAGTGGCACCTCCAAAAATGATGCTGGCTTTTAAAATCCAGTTATTGTTAAAACTTGAATGTTGAGGTTACGCTAAATCTGGCATTTTTGAAACCTGCAGTTTAAAATGATCCTGGTGGCTTTTTGGAAACATTTCTAAGTGTGTATTTCAGGCATGAAATTGAGACATTCCCTTCCCATGGCTGTTCTGTCTCATCAAAAGAAAATAGAAATTCTGTATCCAGATAGAAAAGCTTGGGCAGGCTTCTTGTACCATTCCATGCAAGTTTTGCAGCTGCAAGGGCTTCTGGCTCAAGCAGCAGCAGCCTGGGACAAGGCTATACAGTTTAGGATCTCCACTACAAAAAGTAGTGAATTAAGAGTAGTTCTAGGTGAGTTTGGCCACTGCAGCTGTACATATTGGAGGTCCTGGCCTTCCTTGTTCCCTGTGGCAACTCTTTCATGTACCTGAGCTGTGTGGGAATCTCAGTCACTGGCATGTTACCTTAGGCAGCCATACAAGCTGTCTTGCCTTGCTCAGCTGGCAGTGCAGACTGCTTTGCAGCCTAGTGCAGAGTTTGTCTTGGGGAGTTGAAACGTGTCAGTTTGGTACAAAAACTCCTCAGAGAATCTACTCAGAGCATGAAAGGAAAAGACAGAACCTCGGCATAGTTTCAAAAGGGGGCGAACAGTGATCAAAGAGAAAGGAGTTGGCAAACAGCTGCCTGGTTCATAAAAGCAGCCAGCCAGGCAACGAGGGGATCATGGATCAGGGGGGTAATACCCAAACACTGCTCAGAACAGAAACTGCTCGTTGGATCACACTGGGCTGGAGGCTGAGGAGGAGAAGTGGCCAAATGGGTCCTGCAGTTTAAGAAGGTGAATGGGAGGATTAAGGATAAGTTGCTGATTTTAAGGGAAATGCTCTATTTCAGTTTTTCATTGCTCTTCTTAGTTTTCAGAAGGTAGATGGGTTATGGAAACCACTTTCTACTCAACTCTTGGAGACCAGTGCTTTTGAGACTTGCTGGTTTTTTCTTTTGCATGCTAGACCTCAGTGTTGCATTAGATCCAGTTAATCTAGAGTGGGAATTTAATCATGTTTAAATTGCCTCCAATGAAGACAATAAGAGCAGTATCAAATCTTACTGTTTTGTGACTGAAGGCACAAAATCACCACATGGTTCTTTATGGTGTAGGGGATTTGTAAAGATACTTTTCCCCCACAATTCTGTAGTTGTCTTTAGCCCAAATCCACTGCAGTTTTCTAGCAATTCTCTTTGAAACAATTCCAGTGAGCTCTTTCGTAGGTAGAAGTAATTTTAATAAAGAATGGTTTGAGGGCTGTGTTCTTACTTGTCCCTCTGTTAGCTTCATAAAGCTGTCCCACAGGCTGCCTTTGGTAACTCTTTTGGTCTTTTTGGTGCTCAAAGAGGGAGGAGACACCAAGCTGGACTGAAAGGCAGTGTAGTTCTTCACATTACAAGCTCATTGCCATGGGGCATTTCAAGCTTTAAGTAGATGTTATGGATATGTATACAGGGGACTGTATAGAATCTTGGGGTTTGATCAAATCCTTTATAATAGACTGAAAAAACATCATTTCTTAGGCCTGAATACTCTTAGTGATGGGGCTTTTGCACTGATAGGTACCTTGGCTCACAGGCTTCCCCTGTGTGTCATTGTATTGCACACATGTGAGATGCAATTGCTTGCAGTTTTACTGATGGTGAAAGTCAGAGCCCAAATAAACCGATTTGTGTCTGAGCACATGCCCAGGGTGTTCTGCAGAGCCTGTAGGCAGACGTGTATTATTTGACAGGGACTCTGTATGGACACAGGGATGTATTTTTTCCTGCACTAGCAAGCTTATGCAGCACTTCTGCTGAATTCTTCTGCTTTTTCTATTTGGGGACAGATTTCAGGCCTCTCCAAGGGGTAATAAAAATGCAGGGGAGGGATTGTAATGGATTCAGTTTTGTCCTAATCAAACTGCAATGGCACTGTGTGGTTTACTTGCATTCAACTGAGCGTGATAAGAGCAAGGTGATGCAGCTGAGTCCCAGCGATGGCTTCCTCCAGGCAGCTCCTAGGACAGCAGAACGGGGGGAGAACATCCGTCATTTTCTATCTACATGACAGTGATTAATTGGTCAGAACTGCCTCTCTGTTGCTCGGTTGCAGTGCTGTTGTTTGCCTCAGCCCTCGGAAAAGACTTGTTCAGAAAAGCAGATTTAATGTGGTTACCATGTAAGAAATAGCTGGCGAAAACTGAAGGGAATGCTTTGTTTCCTTAACTGCCTTTACAAACAGAATCTGAGGGTTCTGTTCTGTGAAATCGGCTGTAACTTAGGAAATTTTATTTAAATTTTTGCTTCATTTATTGTGTTGTTTTGTATTGATGCTTTAAATGGGAAGATTGAGGTATGGATTCATTTATATCATGGAATTTTAGTTCTCAGAAGCTCTTCAGTCTTACTGAATTGTATTGCAGGATGTTCAAATAAGTCAAATAATTTTGCAGTGGTTTTGCAAATCTCTATCTTCAGACTGGGTTAAAATTCCTACCTGGTGTGATGCTATAATCCCCTTTTTCCTTTGCCTTGTCCTTCTGTCTGGCAAATCACTGTTTAAATCATCTGTGAGACCATTTTCACTGTTCTTTGCAAATGGCCTTGTGTTATGTCAGTCATTTGACTCCTAATAACAAAGCTGCACAGGAATTATAATGGAATCTCCAACTAACTGTTAAATGATGGAAAAATTACAAAATTATCACAGAATATTGGGGAGGGGGTGTGTTTTCTTATCCTTGGTACCACAGTCATTATTGTTAGGCTTTCTTTGTCAAGGGCTGCAGAAAAACATCAAAATGTCCTGAACTTACAATGTGGACCTTCTGTCAGTTTACTCTTTGTAAAGACAACTGAGAATTGTGCCAAATGGAGAACTCTTGAAATCCTTCCTGAATTTCAAAACAGCTTAGTTTTGAAATTGCTATTTATTTTCATATTTGCAATAAGAATATTAAAAAAAAATCAGCTTTTTAACAGAACATTAACATTGACTTTTAAAATCAGGGTAAATAATGAACAGCTGGGAAATACTTTGGATCCAGTGAGATAGGAAAGTAGCAACAGTGGATGTGGCTGGTGTGAGGGATGAAGGTGAATGGGGCAAGGGAGGCCTGATGGAAGAGTAGCACAGAACTTACTGCTGTGTGCTGGGATCATGCCCTGCTGGAATGTGCTTGAGAGAACAGATGTAGTTCTTGTGGATTTAAAATGATGGTTTGAAGTGACTCAGCAATGGGCTTCCTAAATGTACAAATTCATGTATTTTTATTTTGTGTATTGTGTATTCCTAAATTTGAAAATATGCCTTAAATTGAAGGGGTTGGTAAGCACTGAAAATAAATTGAGATTAGGTTTCTTTCCTTCTGTGTAAGATCATTTCCTCTGGGTGTAACTGAAGGACATGCTTATCAAGTGTTATGGTCAAGAGAGCCTGACACCTTGTAAAACAAAACCTGCAATTAATAGTGTGTATACTTGAAATGCCATGGAGATTTCTGTTGAAGTTTCCTGCCAGATAAAAACATTACCCAATTAAAACTTAAATGAAATGCAGCACGAATACAAACCACAAGGCGCACAGAGCAGGAAGTGGAATAGGACTTTGTGGTTACGTGGGTTTACTCCAAGCTGGTTAATATGGTTTTCCCCAGGCACAAGTGAAATACTTGGTGTATCAGCCCTTTGGGTGTGCCATCTGAGAAGTAAAGCATCCAGCATATCTCAGCACCTCAGCAGGCTTGACTGCAGTCAGTTTGACCTTCGTTTTTATGAAGACCATTGCTTAGAGCTTGGAAAACTCAAAGGAAACCTCTGTAACCTTTTTAATTCTGGTTAGTTTGGAACAGCATCTCATGCAAAATAAGGGCATGCAATGCATCTTTGCTGTTGCTGTGTGTGAGTCTGTACTGCAGCCACAGTAATTCCCTTTTTCCGGTTGCAGGAGAGGCCCTGAGAGGGAAGATCACGGTCCGCAAAAACAGAAAGGATCCACGCTCCCTCTTCATCACCCTGTCAGTGAAGGACACCCAGCAGACCTACAGCCTTCAGTGAAAATCCTGTGCAGGGAGCTCTGGGAGGTGTTAAATTCAAATGCTGGGCTTAGATGTTGGTAACTGTTTCTAAATATCCCAAAATGGCAAACTCTTGGATTTGTGTGAATGCACACAATGAAAAATTTACCTGCAATTGAGAGAGCACTCTTTGGATGCTTTTGCTCTGGGATATGGAGACTGACAACAAAATCAGGTTCTGCTGCCTCACATAATGTGAGGAAGGCAAGAAAGATGGGTTTGGGTTACATGAGACTGCTGGGTGAGAAAAATGACTGTAAAGTCTTGCTGTGAGGAACAATAAATACAATCTCTCAGTATTGTTTTATTCTTCCACTGGCAAAATCCTTGCATATTATTTTTTCTTATGAAAGAAGCAGCTAAATCGTGTGCCAGTGCACCTCAACAGTATCTGGAGAATCCTAATGGGATTAATTTTGGAATTCCAGCTGCAGGATTGCAGCAACAAAGACCATATTTTTATTGCATTTCTGTAATTAAAAGGTTGTGCGTGTTTCAGTTACATTTATCTAAATAAATGAACCCAGTGTGATATATAATGCAGTTTTCTTGTTTTCTGTGTAATTGGAAATTCTCCTGTTTAGCCAGTGAGGGCTCATTTATTTGTGCCTACAGTTTTTTCTGTACTAGCACACAGTCTGCAAATTCTACCTGTTTTCAGGATAAACTTTACTGTAAAAACGTAATAACAATGAGACAATTGCACACACGCACAAAATCAAATAAGCAGGGTTTTTTCACAGTAGTATCTGACAAGTATAAATGCTCTACAGTGACACAGATGTCTAAGACTCAGTGATCTGCTAACATTTTCTAGCTTGGTGTCATATATTCATTTTGGATGGTCTTGTTCAGGGCCTTTCCAACTTGATTTTTTTAATACTTGTGCAGGTGTTACATTTGCATAAACATTTCCATAGAAGGCAAGAAAGGAAGAAGAAGAATGCAAAGGAATAGCAGTGTGGAGCCCTGAAGAGAGTCTGTGTGGCCTTCAGTAGCAGGGCTGAAAATGAAAAAGAAGAAAAGGCTGAAAATGTGTAAAAGAAAAGTAAATGTTGTTATAAAATAAATAAAAAAAAGCCAAAACCACAAACTGTCAAACCCAGAGATTTTTATATCAACTAACCAGAAGCAAAATGTCCTGAAAAGACTTTAATTAATGTCAAGCCTGAGGAGGGTCATTTAATAAAGGCACTGGAGTTTCAAAGAACTTGAAATACGTGAGTGATGTTAATCTAATAGCCAGTGTCTCACAGCATCCTGTGGAAACAACCCATCAATTACACGTGGCTGTTTTCCAGCCTAGCAGTTGAATAATATGGGATTCATCTGACAGCACAATCAGTTATTTACATTTCCTAATTGTAACTCTTAAGCATTAAATACTCTAGGAAATGTGATCAATAAATAACTCCTTTAAAGGGATTCTAATGATTGAGGCAGAAAAGTGGAAAGTAACTACTTAGAGTAGAAATGCTTTTGAATTTATTCATACAAGATGTGATCCTTTGTCCTAAGGCACATGGTCAATGTGGCCAAAGATGCAAATAACCTGTAACTGAGTTCAAAATAAATAACTCCTGTGACAATGCCTGGAAGGGTCAGTTGTCCCTTCTGCGTAGTTCATGGAAACACTTCTCTCTGCAGGTGGTGGCAACAGCTTGTCTTCCATCTGCTTCTGCTGTGTGCAGATTCCAGGTCATGGCATCAGGTGCTTCTGAGAGCTGTTTAATGTGCAGACCTGTTTGATGGAATCCCACGCATTTCCAGATCTTGTGGTCACCTTTGCATCTTCTGTTTCCCTCTGACCTGGACTTACAATGCCCTAAGCCATCTGCCAAAGAGGGTGTACACATCCTCTTTAAGTTCCCTTTGTGGTGTGATGGTGAAGTCCAGTTGTAGTCGTAGAAAAGCTATTTGTCAGTAATTGGTGCATTGATTTTTTTAAAATATTTTTGACAACTGGATAGTCACAGTTTCAGACCTAAATTTATTACTTCAGGGTGTGCTCCTGTATTCAGAAAAGAGTAAATTGTAGAGAGGCTGAATTTCCCTTATCATCAGACAGCATTTGTCTGTTAGACCAGCTCATATAAATTGAGCTGGTTCACCTCACAGTATTAATTTTCTTCACAGCAATACCTTATGTGACAAAATATATCTTTTTTTCCTTTTACCTGACTGAGAAATATCAAAATGATATATCCTGTGGGTTAGATCTCCAACTTTTAAATTCAAATTCAAATGTGGCAGTTATTTACCTGTCTCTCTTAGAAGTCTGTTTTCTCTTGTTTCTTCCCTCTCCTTGCCCTGTGCTGTTACGTACAGATACAGATTTAATGCAGAAGCAAACCCTGCTGGTGGCACTTTCTTCACCTCATGATGCACAGACCTGCTTGCTGCTGGCTCTTTCAGAGCTTCTCTCTTGCCCATGGCCTTTGGGGTTTTTCCTGCTCTGGGGCTTTTGTTGGTTTTCATTTTGTTTGAACTTCTAATGTGCCCTGACAGCATTCCCCCCTTTCTGAAGATCAGATCTGTCCCAAGTCCTGGACTGCTCCTCTTCTCCCTGATCTTTTGATTCCAAATGTTGAAAGTGCAGCTTATTCTTGAGAGATGCAAAACACCCTGCACAAATTTAATCCTCAGCAAGTGCTGCCCACAGTGTGCTTGATGTGCAGGCACAGCAGAAATGGGATGCAGATGCAATGAGAGATACAAAGGGTTGTCACAGGCCTTAAAATGTACGGATAAGTGGTTGTTGCTGATGGAGAACTGCTAAATCATGTTAAAAACTCTGATTTGGTCTATGACACATATCTAGGTGGATATAAAGAAAAAAATTAATGCAAATGTTGGTAATTTCAGGTCAGTTGTCAGAGGTTTACAAAATGATATCATGATACCTTGCATAAGAAGTGTAATTTCACATGCATTAAAAAAGCCTTTGACAGCAGGAAATTTAGGACCCTTAATTCATTTTATAAATAATTTTGTGAAACTTGCCCACAATAAAGGGCAATAATGGTAATATTATGTCTGTTTTCCAAGAGGATAAAAGTTTGCCTACCCCAAACTTGCAGGTAGGAAAGTGTCTTCATTGGCCAAAACAAGGAACCTGTGTGGTAGGTGTCATCTAAGTGTGATATAAGTGTGTATATGTGTATTCTCCAGTATTTATACTCACACATGTTCATGTGCAAATCCATAGCCTGAAATTTGCCAGTTGACACCATGCATTTTCCAAGTACCATATACTAATGCTAATATTTATAAATTCTTACTGGGTTCACTGAATGTTTTGTAGCTAAACTACATTTTTCTTTAGAAGTTGTAAGTAAATTATTATGATTGTGATCCTACTGAATTATCTTTAATATCCCATAATTATTTCTACACTTACTCTGCTGAATGGAAAATCGTTTAGGAAAAACACTGGTTTGGCTAGGAGTGATTTTTTGGTTTATTTTTTATTGGGAAAGCTTTTGCCATGCTTAATAATGAAGTCCAGCAGTTCTGAAGAGCAGCGAACGGACAGAGGTTTTTAATGTTTAATCCAATAATTAACCTTTTCTTCAAGGAATATTCTTACTAGTAGTTATCAATCTCTATTCATGCCTAAATAATTTACATTATACTTAGCCCAAGGTCAGATGTGTTAAGGTTGACAAGTGATTCATATAAATTCTGTTAATATTCAGATAAAAACTGAAGGTTGACCTGCCGCCTTCTTGGAAATCTGTGCCCAGAGTCTGTATAAATAACTCCCCTGAAAAGAGTGTGGATGCTCACAGCTCTGCTTATTTTAGATGTTGATGATATGCTGGTGTTTTGGTTTTTTTGGGGTTTTTTTGGTTTGGTTGGGGTTTTTTGTTTTTTTTTTTAATCTTCTGCTGTGTTTTTAAGTGTTTAACTAAGCTGTAAAACTATTTTCCTGCTTCTCCCCATCAGAGAGCAGCTGAGCAAGACACAAACTTGAAAGCTTTGGATCCCTCACTGCTGAATGTCCCTTCAGTGAGCATCATGCTGGGGTCTCTTAATAGGATTTTCATGTGTACACCTCAGGTTGACCTTCCAAATTCTGTCCTGTGGGATGTGCTGTAATGAGACAGATCCAGCTTCTGTGATCCAGATAAGAGCAAAACTTAATAAAGCTCTACAGAGGATTCAGAAAGCTGGTTTGGGAGATGGAGTTACTAACTATAAAAGGTAGGCTGCTAGCAAGGTTTTAAGACTTTTATTTCAAGGATGTTCCTCTGCTCTCTGTTTAATAGTGCCTGAAATTCCCTGTAGTAATGACTCTTAGCATTTTCTGTCCCTGGTTTAAATTATTTGAAGGAAAAATTGCAGCACCGTGTCTTCCCTGAGGTTAGTGGGATGACACAGCCTGGCTAGGACTGGCTGGCTGGAGGAAGGACGAGGGGGAGTTGGAAGATCAAGACTTGAAAGCAAAGACTTGTACGAAGACTAAAGTGATGATGATTTTATTTTTAGAGACCAGGGTAAGAGATATGATTTGCTACATCTTTTACAGCATTCATTAACTGCATAATAACAGCATTTAAGGGTTTTCAAAGGCAACCTGAAATAGAGTTATGGGCATATCTCTGAAAATACAAGCTTAGAAAGAGATTGCAAAGAGATTTTATGGTATTCTGTTTATTCAGGCATTGGCAGATGATAATACTGGTGAAATAGTGACATCTAATTAAAAGACAAATACCACATTACATGAAAAGGTAAGGGGAAACAGAGAAAAGTTGGTTTTTAATATCATGAGCACTGCAGACAAATTTGCAGAAGGGCTTATGTGATTAAGAAGGTGTAAAAAACCATCCAGTTTGCATTATTTTATATAGTTGGACTAGAACCTGAAGATGGTTCAGTTTTCCAGGTTTAGTAAAAAATTTAACACCTACTGTTTGATTTATTTTTTCGACCTTATACAAAATTCATAGGTAGATAATTAACTTCACAGGGAAAAGAAGTATTTTTAATGGTGGTGTTGAGCAGCAAAGTCAGAAGCATCAAAGAGAAGCCTGGCTGCTGGTGAGGTGCTATGCACATCAAAATTAAGTTTTGTTAATAGAATATTTTAAAAGCTCATGCCTTTTCAGCACATGGATCTGTAAATAACAGCCTGTTCCCTGATGTCCAGCAACTGGCTCTGAATCTTTATCTACTACTAATTCTCATTTATGGAGATGGAAACAAACTTGATTTCTGTCCCTTTCTGAATGGTAAGAGTGTTACTCAGCTCTTTGAATTACTAATGCCTCCAGGTTCCAGCACTCGCTGAACTCTTCTGTCACAAATGAAAAAGGCTCATCCCATGGAAAAACTGTACCATGAAACAACCAATTTACAGATTTATAACATTTCTATTCCTGTTCCTGTTACAATTAGCCAAAGTAAAATAAAAGACTCTTAATGACAGCAATAACAAATTAGAGAGGAATAAAGCTTAGTCAACATGTTAATTCTATTTTCCACTTGGGTACTACTCAAAACATCAGTGCAAACAGAGGGAGAGCAAATATGCCCCATGGAAAGCAAACTAACCAAAGTCAGGCTTTCACAAGTGAGAGCTACAACCCAAATAAAATTACTCTCCTTGGATTCAATTGGCAGATGCTAAAATAGTCCTGCTTTCCATGGTGGTTTGAGCAGCTTTTCAGATTATTTTGTTTTCTTCCAAGCAGAGCCAGGTGAAGCTGGGGATGCCCATTTACTCAGGTTGGTTGGTTGGGGTTTTTTGCCACTCTACCAACTTGGTACATGTTATGGCCATTACAGAATAAGGGATAGATTTTTCCAAAGTGACTTGCATTAGCTGAGAGGGATCACAACTGCACACCAGAGCAATGTGCAGTGAGGAGCAAGGCTGTGGGGGATTCAAGTACCCACATTTGGAAATTGCCATTGGACATAATGCCATGCTACCAGGATATAATCTGTTTCACATATGCTCCTCGCTACACCTGGCTTCATTTTTTTCCAACTTTCATAGGTGATAGTCACAGGATATATTTAATGGCATAGAAAAAAAAATAAAAATAAAGATTTGTACAATTGACACAGTTTATCCAATATTATCCAAACAAATTAATACACATTTGCTTAGCTCTTGAGTACCATCACTCTCTAGTGCTGCTGTTTGTAGTAGTTTTCATTATAAAGTCAGTCTTGCTGGGAATTAACAGCTTTTACTTACATTTCCCTGGGTGTTGCAGGCTGCCTGGATGAAAGAAGGAGTTCTAGGGTGGCAGGAGAGAAAAGTGAGCTGGTGGGAGAGACACCAGAAGACCACAGGTCCTGGGTGGCACATACCACAAAGAGCTCCCTTGAAGGAGTGCTGGTCCACTTTGGGTAGTGATGATTTAGGTAATTAAGCCTGAAATACAAGCAGGATTCAGTAAGTAGAATTGAATTTTGATTTAACCTTCTGATGGGTTATGCAAAGAGAAGAGCACTGAAAAGAGGGAATTTCTTAATAATATTGACTCCTGTCACAATGCTGGACATCCTTGAAGCAAAATCTACTCAACTGGAAAATTGGATGTGAGGAGCAGGAGGACTTCTCTGTGACTCAGGTGTTAAACTGTGCTGCAGTGCTTGCTTGGGAATTAACATAAAGCCTTGCACTGAGAAGAAAAAGCAGCAAAAGTTAGGTTTCTTGCCTTGTATTATACGTGCACTTAGGTTAATTTTGGGAGCAATAAGCATTTAGAACTTTCACAGCTGGTATATTTGTGTAGACCCCAAAATGGATTAAGCTTAGAGAGTAACAGATACTATTATGCTGTGTCCCTAGAGGTAGAAATAAAGCTCTTGCAATTGGTTTGCATGTGATTTTGACCACCTTTAGGATGACAGTGACCCTGGGCTGTCCAGCTTAGCTGGGGATGGGTATCCCAGTCTTTTTTATTTGCACCTGGAACAAACCAACACCTTTAGCAAATGCCAGCAAACTGCAGCAGGGAACACCTTACCCTCGGAGGAAATGGAAGGAGAGGGATTTTGTGGAAATGGACACACACCAAAGAAGCTTAAAATTGTGAGAATTTTAAAGCTCCTTCTTTAAATATCAAGCCATTCATCTCTGATCAAAATTTTCTGAAGTGATCAGTGATTTTTATTTATTTATTTATCTATCACTCTGATGAAACTGAGATTTATCTTTTGTAAAGAAGTTTACCTTTCTGAAAAACCTGAGTGAAAGCCCCTTTGTGAACGGTAGTTTAAGATTGTTTTCTCTAAAACAGACTTCCTGAATATTATTTCTTCAGAATAAATTGACCTATGTTTTAGTATTCAAAAGGTGTCATGCTGTTTTTCATCTTCCTATGTTAAAAACCAAACAAACAACAAACCCACAAGCAGATGCCATGTGCTTTAAGGGCAGAAATAAATATTCAATTTTCATGGCTTTCAGATTGCCTTTTAAACCATTATTTTGGTCAATTTTTAAGTTGAAACCTAAATGTGACATCTGGGTAAGGAATACACCATGGAGTTATGGTTGTGGTTGAGCCCATCCCTTAATGGAATTTTATGTTTTTCACACAAAACTGTTTTTCTGAATCAGATGTTTCACGCCTGACTTATTCATCCATGTGACAGCTAATTACTTTTGAAGTAATTGAGACATTCTAGAAGGAAGTGGGTAAGAGAGCTGTCAGCAGGAAAACCTTCACAAAATCAGCATCATAAGATCATCTGACACAGGTTTCCCAGAAAAGGTGAGGATTCCCCATCCCTGGAAATTTCCAAGGCCAGGTTGGATGGGGTTTGGCACAACCTGGGATAGTGGAAGGTGCCCCTGCCCATGGCAGGGGGTGGGAAGGGATGATCTTTAAGGTCCCTTCCAACCCAAACCATTCTGTGATTCTGTGATCTTGTAATCTGCCTTTGCAGTTTTCATCTGCAAACATTGCTCAGTCAGTGGAATTAGCATGCAATGCCTGAGCTGTTACAACAGTGTCACCATTTTTCTGCTCACATGGATTTATTCCCAGAGAGAAATTGTGACAGTCTACAGAGTTGGGAAAAGACATTCATTAAACTTCCAGGGTAGTTTATTAGGTTTTTGATAAAATTCTTCTCTGATATGCCTGCCAGGACATGGTTGCTTTTGCTGAATTCTGTCCTCCAGGATCACTCTGTGCTTGAGTGTTTTCCGTAGGTTCCTCTATTTGTCCATCATGATCCAGCACTGTGAGTACAATGGAAGCCATTCCCATTAGTCACTATGTCCAGCTGATGTATTACAAGTAAACCTTGTTTTCAATAGGTTATTGCTAGTCAATCTGTTGCTCTGCATATTCTCTTCTTGTATTTAAAACACTGAAGTGTACTGATCTTTTGGAAGAGGTCAAGTACAAATTTTTCCAATACCCTGTTCCATCTGCACTCACAGTTTGGTAAGTGCAGCTTTTGTTATTTGGGAGGAGAGGAAGTGGTGCAGCATCAAACTGTTTGATTTGTTTCACGTGTGCTCTGCACTAACCAACAGTTCACCAGTCTCTTTGGAAAAGGAGTGTGTTGGAGAACCAGAGAGGCTGGGGGGCTGGGTAGGTCTATAATGTGCTTTTTTTGCATAAAATACTTTAAATACAGAGTCTCTTTCCAGACTGCCTCACTTCTACCTGCTCTTCCCTGTCTTCCATAAAGAATAAAAACTGAGATGGAGAGTGCCAAGTGTCATTTCCCTTTTCTCTAGAGATGAAGCTAAACTAAGGAGGTGGATGCATAAGCCTAGCTGGTAACAGGAGCATAGATGGTAGGAAAAGTAATTAAATGAAAAAAAACCCAACCTACCTGGAACTTGGTATAGTAATTATCTCAACTTTAAGCAGTGTGTGGTTTAAGAAAGCATCACCAGATGCTATTACATTTTCCTGTGCTTCACAGAAGCCTCAGCAGGTCGTATTTCTTTTCCTGCAGTCTGTTGCAGCTCACCCTGCGAAGCTGTTTCTCATGCTCAGTAGTGTGGAAACAGAAGGGAGAGTATGAGGAGGATTCTTACAGGGGGCTACACTTGGATCTGATGCAGGGCCAGGGGGAAATCGTGCAGATCAGATTTAATCTCTCTGTAGTGCATTCTATGGACTGCAGTTTGCACTCTCATGCTTCTCTCTGACTGTGTGGGATTTGAAAGGGATAAATAAACTTGCTGTAGGTGCTAATGGCACTCTGGCTTCATGTACAATCTTTCTGGGCTCAGCATGTTCAGTGGCAATCACACCAAAAGAGAACCCTGAGCATGCATATAGTCCTCTTTCTCTTACCTGGGACTGCCCAAGGGGAGAACACATGTGCAAGTCCTCTTGCCTGTTGTATATAAATCTGAGTTTTGAAGCAGGTTGTGATGCTTGCCTAAAGAAAATAATTAATAGATTTTGGATCAGTCCTGTTTGAACCTTGCTGACTCTGTTAGCTGATATCATGAGCTGCTGGTAGTTTACAGATCATCTCTGCAAAATACACAGTTCTGGCTTGCAGATCTTATTGCTCCTTCTCCTTGGGCTGGGCGTTCATTTCCAGCCTGGATTTTGTGTTTTGGTTTTGGGTTTTTTTTCCCTGTATCTGACACATGATCCCTAATTGCATTTGTCTCAATCATGATGGCATTGAAGTGTGTGTTTGTGTGCTCTTCACTTTTTTGGGGGTTATTTGCTTTTCCCCAGGATCAATGTGCTGTGTGATACCTGGAATTTTCTTCCCTATCTGCTACAGTCCAAGCTGGCTTGGTTTCTTCATGCCTGAAGAACAATTACTAATAATTGTCAATCCCAGCAGAAAGTTGGAGAAAGGAACATCTGGCCCAGTTCTGTGAAATTCTCCAGGTTAAAGTCTCCAGACATCATAATCAATTTGATTTGTCTGTCTAAATGTTATTGCTCCAAGTTGAGTAATGGTGTGTTGCTTGAAGGTGAATAAACTGGGTACAAATAGGCAGGAGCCATCCTCTAGATCTAAGGTTTCTGTGTTGACAGTTTTGTAACAATCCCTGTGAAATAATGACTTCTGCTCTGAGAAATTTCCTCTGACATGGGGGAGATGAGAGTGCTGGCACTGGAGTTATTTGTTGGTCCTGGCTGGTACATTGCAGACATCCAGCCAGGATAACTTGTCTTGGGGGTTTGACCCTCTAGCTCATCATACCTTGCAGGACCCTGGATCAAATGACCCCATATGTGAATTAAAAGGTTCCTTCAGGTTTTCATATAAACTTGGAGAGCACTGAGGGCTTAGTCTCAAAGCAGCAAAGCAAAACACTTTAAAAAACAAACAAACAAAAAGTGTAAAAATATGAGAGGGGAAATAAAAATGCTTAATGAAAATGCTTCACAGTGTCACTCAATGCTTGCAGCTGCAATCCCAAAAGCTACAGCTCTGCACTAAGGACACCTGGAGATGCTTAGATGTTCCAGCAAAGTCCTACATGTGCAATCTCCAACAAAGAAGAATTTGATGCCATATCTTGTTTCCTTAAAGACTATGCAAGGTAGACTGAAAGTAGTTGAGACATTTATTCAAATGTTAGGAGTACCAGAGTTTGGGTTGAAATATCAAAATAACTTTAAAAAGTATTATGTATAATATTTTAGGCTTGTCTTTCAAAAATTACAGCATTCTTTTGCTTTAACATCACCTGAAATGGAGAACACCTTTGCAGAGGTATGTGAAAGATGAAATCAATCACCATATTGCACAATAAACCAAAGATGCCTGTAATACACACGTCACCAAGCAAGGCTTTTCTAACTTTAGAATAAAATCTTACAGAAAAAGTAAACTTCATAAGGTATAGCTCTAGTAAAAGGAAGAGGGTGATAACAAAGGCAACCATATTCATAAAATATGAGAATTATGCTTCCAAAAACATGAGTTTTGAGTTCTATATTTTAGTATGTTTAAATAATATGCAAACTTTGTAGTTACAATGGAGAGTGGTGTCATCCCTCCAAACCCCAATAAATTGATTTGCTTATATATCTGCTCAGTTCAAACTGAAAATATATATTTAGTTTTCTGGCTCATGTTATTAGACATATTTTAAGAAGACAAATATCTAAAATAATTAAATTTAGGGGGGGAACTTTTTAATATGATTTAAGGTTTCATTGTAAAGCTTCATTTGGAAATGATGAATTTTTTTAAATTTCTAAGGAAGATTGGCATCCAACTTAGCACTGTTTGTTTCTAACCAGATTTGGAACTCAATAAATGCTTTAGAAGTTGTACTAATTTTATGTTTGCAGTGTAAATGTCTTGGGACATATTTCAGGAAGAGATGAAATGACAAGTGTGGATAAACAAATGTAAACAGACACCTAGAGAGGCTCAGGAAAGCTTTGCTAAGCCTAGAAAAGAACACTAAAGAAGCAGGGAGTAGGCTGAGGCTATTATTTTAGGGTAGGGAAGAGCAAGGGACATCAAACTTTAGAAATTATTTAAAAAAAACCCCAAACAAACATAAACCTGCTCCAAAGAGATAAGGGACCATTTACCTTCTGTGACTGTGATGTGTAGAGCAGTACAAGCTTTGCCTGAATGCAGGGAGTCAGAGTGAACCCATGGTGGCGCAGAGGGAGCTGTGAAATCTGCACTGGGGGTGTCTCCACTCCTGGTTTCCACAGCCTTGAGGGTCTGGTCTGTTTGTGGTTCTCTTCTTGCACAGCACGTGTGCTGTTTTGGCAAAGGCTCTCCTCCCTTCCATGTGGGATTCTGCAGCGTCCCCTCCATGTGGCTGCTCTTCCAGCCTGGGCTGCACTCTCAGGTGGCTGGGAAGGGCACAGTAAAGAGGTGTTGTATGAGATTTATTGAAACCTGCTGTTAAGTTAGTCAAGAAAATTGCCTGCTTAAGAGGTCGTGGGTTTCCTTTCTCTTCTGCTCTTCTTGGCTGTTGGACCTCGGTGTCTTGTGACAAGTGACTCCCCGCTGGGAAGAGGGGTTGAAGAGCAGATAACCATGAAAAGCAGGTGTGTAAAAACTTGTGTTTCATGGCCTGGGTAAGGCCAGACACTCCTGAGCTCCAGGCAGGCATGTTTAAGCTTTAGTTGAGGGCTGAAACTATAAAAGGGCCCCCAAAAGACTTCCTGGATTTCTCCCCCTAATAGGGAGACAAAAAATGATAGAGTATCAAGCGCACACATCAGCTGCTTGCTCACTCATTGCACAGTGTCTAGAGAAAAAATCAAAATAGCATCTAAATGTCAGAGAATGAATCCATAAGAATTAATATAAATCCTAAAATTTTGAGGGCCTGTTATGGACTGCTTTGAGTGGAGAAATCTTGCTTTCTGGCTGTCTCTTGGATTTTGCATAGATCTCTCTTGTGTCAATGAGTCACGTCTTCACCTTTTTTAAGAGGGGAGTCGTGTGTGAGCAGTGGCAGGACAACCCAGCAAAGCCAGCAGAGATTCCCTCATAACTGATGTGTTTATTGAGGAAAAGAGGGGCAGTCAGCAGGGAATGTCTGAGCCCAAAGGTGTTTTAGTAAGAGGTGCTTAACCACTTTCTTTTGGTTTAATTACTTAAATATGTGAAACCTCATCCCGGCTGCCACCATAACCATGTACTCATGCATTTGCCTAAAACAAAGATGTCTAATACTTTTTAAAGTTAGTTACATGAATGCTTTTATCCAAGACTATTGGGATCTCCTGAGGGGTCACACAAGAGGATATGAAACTGGATGAAGTCCGTGGAGTCAGCAGGAGAAAGGATGGAGGTTGCTGCCCATGTTCCTTCAAACTCTCAGTTGAAGTGATGGATCTGAGGTCACCTGGAGGACCTGTGGCAGAGCTAAGCTCCACTTTCACATCATCCTTGATATGTTCCTCCCCTCTCCAGTTCACCTCCTGCCTGCCTGTGCTGGGCCTCTTCGTGTGCTTCTTTAGCTGCAGAAGAGAAATGATGGTATTTAGCTGCACTCCACCAAGTTCTTTGCAATGTGGTGAGAAAACATCCCCTGAGTGTTTCAAATAAATGGGGCTTTGTTACGAAAGTGTAAAGAAAGACTGAATGAAAAAGGTACTCAGGAGAAACCAACTACTGAAATACCTCTGGTGATCTCTTTTTTTTTTTTGCACCTCATACCATCTCACTGATAAGTACAGGAGTAAGCTGAGAATCTTGCTAAGAAAATGGTCTTGACACTGAAGTCAGACTTCAGTTTTCCATCATCTTAGATAGTGGATCACCTTGAATTTTTCTTATGATGGGGGCATTAAGTACATTTGGGGTTGAAGTATAGTTGAAGCTACCCAGAATGTCAGAAGATGAAGCATAGGAATTAATAAAGTGATCATTTAAACAATGATTCTTGTACCTTTGGAGAACAGTGTCATTCTAATTACTTAGAAATTTATGCTCAAGGAAATGCTTAAACCTGATTTTAGTATATAAGCTGGGACAGGCTTACTTGCTTTCTCAATTTTTAAGCTATTCAATGTCTTTGATTTAAACCAAATACCCTAAGAGGAAGGCACAGATGATCCGAGGATATGTGAGTTTTTTATTGCAGATGATGTTGGGATTATCTCTTCAGAATTAAGTTAAAGGTATGCTGCAAGTTGTGTCTAGTTCAGCATGACCAGATAAGCACTGTGGGATTATAGAGCATAGTTCTGTGCTTAGTGAAGTGCAGACACTCTGGGATTATGTAGTTCTGACTAACAGCTGAGGAAGCTTTGAATAAGAGCCACATGTGTGCCAGCTGTAAGCCAGATTCTCTGCTGTGATGGCAGCCCCTTCGAGCCATCTGACAGTGTAATGGAGCTGAAAAGTGGCTCTGTAACACATCCCCATCTCCTGCTCCTCAGCCCAGGGTAGTTCCCAGCTGCACAGTGTTGGCACACACAGCACTCTCATACCTAAGGCTTAGACCCCAGAACAGGGGCTCTCTCTGGATTTACAATGAGAGTCTGCTAGGGAGCTGTGAAGAGGTTTCACCAGTATATTCCCACAGAGCTTTTCCAAGCATACTGGGACCAATTTCATTCAGAAACAGGAGTAATGTCCTCCAAATAAATGGCCTACTGAGAGAAGCTGCAGCTGAAAATTTGCCCTTAGCATTTATTCTTTAGCCAAAATAATGTTAGATTTAATTTCTGACCTTAAAAGTTCACTGCCTATGAATGTCCTACAAGCCTCTCACTGACTTAGACTTACATCCCAACACTGGGTTGACATGAATCCTGAACAGATGGGTTCCTTCAGCTGAAACTCTGCAATACCAAGGGTGGGATTTTTTCACGCTGACAGAAGGATCCCAGTTTTGTTAGGTCTGTATGGCAATCACCATACCCAATTCACTCTGTGTTGGGGCATTTCACCCTTCATTGTGAAAGAGGGAAAAAAATTTAATGTGGAGCACTCTTGTTTAAACAAGCCTAGGACTTTCTATGAAAGACTACAGAGGAAATTAAAGGGTTTTTTTTCCCAATCATAATCCAAATGACTGTCATGACTTGCCTTGTGAAAGAGTGAAAGTGTTTCATTAATACATTTATCTTTTTCTTTCTTCTTAAAATGGGACCATATAGTCAGTGTTGCTGACTCCCTGGGAAAGCTCACAGAGCCTCACAGAGGTGTATGGCATGACTTTTCATTTCCACTCAACTGCCAAAAGTGAATAAGGCAGCAACTGAAAGGTGCTAAAATGGACTGGCTGCCTGCAATACTCTGGTCAGTGTGATAGTTGTGATGTCCTCACAGGGCATCTGCTTAGAAAATCAACCTTCTCTCATTTTGTGATAATTGTGACATTTTCTTCTCTGATTTCTGATCAGGAGTTCAAACCTTCATGTACATTTGCATGATAACAAGTGAGGGAGGTAGCAGAGCTTGGAGAACTGCCCTCTTCAAACAGAGTCCTTTAGAGTGTTAGTCTCTATTAATATTGAAATTAAGCTGAGTTGATACCTCATGGCTCAACCATGAGGCAGCGTGCCAAGCAAACCCACCTTTGCAGGTGGTTTAGGCACTTTTCTGCAGATGAACCTTCCCTGTGAATGTTCTCTGATTACACGTTCTCCCATTTACAGTTCCTCGTCCTTGTTTCCCTGCCCTGTTCTCTGTTATCAGGACTGCTGCCACACTCTTCTCAGCCACAATCTGCTCCTGTTCCAGCCACTCTGTCCCACAGCTGCCACAGCCACTGTCTGTCACTCCTCTTAGATTTGTGTCCAGACTGAGATAAAGTGACCTGCTTGATGACACCCAGAAGCACTTGAACTGCTCTGCAAAGCCTTCCTACATGTGTTTGTGCAGCTGTCTCTGCACAGAGCCACCATGGATTCAAGGAGGCTTGTCTGTTCTCTGTCCTAACACAACTTAGGGTGTATTTGTACAATTAAAAGAAGCTGCTGCTCTTAGTCCAGCTAGGTCTTGTTTCTCTTATTTGCAATGTAAAGACAGGTACAATCTTATCTGAAGAGGTGGAAGTATGACTGGGGCAGGCTAAGTCTGGAAATAAAATACCTTTGACTTGATTGCTCATGGGGAAACAATGGGAATCTATTTTGCATCTACTTATCTTTTTTTTTTATTCTTTTTAATCGAATATATGTTTGCCTCAGTCTATTGCAAAGTGGAAGTTCAAACACGTGGTTATTATGCCATATATTGAGATTATGCCCTGTGTTTAAGGCAAATGTCTGGACAAATGAATAAATGTGCATATCTGGGTGAAATAGCTGTCAGGAGCAGAAATGTCTGGCCAGTGGTGCAGAAATTTCCTCCAGATGCCTCTGTTTTCCCCCCACCTGATCCCCCTTTCTTTTAATTCTGTTATTTACAGTGGTCTCCAGTGAAGGAGTTAAACCTCTCTGTTAAACTGACTCTTTTTCCAATAAGGATACCAGACCTTGAAATTTATCTGAAAATCCAAGGGCCTTCCAGTGAGTTATGTGAGTTCAGGCAATTGGAAGGAGGGTAATCAGAAAGTGTACAGAAGGGCTAATAAATAACAGGATGAGCCTGAGGCATTTCAGAGGAGAAAAATAACAGGTAATTATCACTTGAAAGATTTTTACAGTCGCTTCATTATTTGAATATAATTAACTGAGGGAGGCAAAATGCAGCCTGATAAAGTGAATCTTTACCTTAAGATAGGGTCCATGCTCTCTTGAACGGGAAATCTGTTCAGGGGAATGAAGGCTATACAATTCTTTATATATAGGTGGAATTATAAGGGAAATACAAGAAAGTGAAGGTAAAGTTTCCCTTGGCAGGATCTGGCTTTTGCTGGTGTACATGTCTAACCGAACGAGTACAGTATTGTTCTTGGCTTTGCATTATACATTGCTAGAGTTAAATCATAATGGTTTAAAACCATTGCTGGTTATAAGAAAATCCATAACCTTTTTTACACGTGTATTAACTTTTCTGTGTTGCCCAAAACTGTAATTTCTCTGCAACATTCCAAAGCCCTGGGTGAAGGCAGGTTTATTGACGGGGGAGCAGCTCTGCATCCTCAGAGACCTGCCCATCTCTCGGACTCCCGAACTGCAGCAAGAGCCTTTCGCACTTGCTGAGGACTTGCCTGAATTCAGTGTCCTCTTCCCTTGAAAGGGACTCGATCAGATGAAAAACGCATTTGACTGCAAGTCAAATCCACAAAGTACTTTGTCCAGATTGAATCAGTGCATTTCACAGCTTAACGTTTAACATCTCTAATCTAATTACCTTTAACAAAAAGGCTGTTCAATCGCAATCCTAAGTGGCTATTTAAATGCCTTCCCCGGAGTCTTCACGCCCTTCCTCGTCCTCGCTATTGGTTTTGCCTTTCAGGTTTAAGGGAGAGAAGAGTGTAAATGGCCGTCTGCTATGGAGAACTCCCACCGGAGGGGTTTTCTTAGGATTTGCCGGGGAGATCCCTGACCGGAAAAAAAAAAAAAAAAAAAGAAAGCGAGCCCAAGGAGAGGAGGGAAAAAGGAAACCTCCCGGAAGGTGCATGGATTAGGGTGCTGTGGGAATTGCTTGATACAAGCTGAATTCCTCTTCCCGACACTTCAGAGCGCGGCACTTGCGGAGGTCGCAAAGGCTGCGGATGGGGGTCGTGGGAGAAAGCAGCGGGGAGGAGGGCGCAGGTTCTTGCTGCGTCTGCCTCCATCCCTTTTAGGCAAACTTTGGGCTGGGAAGGAAGGATTTAAGATCAATAGCTGCAATGGTTAACTCCGTCATGAAGGAGCCAAGACGGGGGGTTTTAGTTCAGGGATGGGAGCTGTGGGCGTGTTTGGGGTGTTTGTGGAGAGGTGTCATCGCTTGCTCCCGTCGTGACTTGGCTTTTTTCCACGGAGGCACGGCACGAATGCGGCATAAAGACAGGGAAGGGCGTGTGATGAGGGGGACGGGGCGGTGGGGGGGACCCCCCGAACCTGCGGGGCTGGGGGCCCGGCACAGCCCGAAACCCACTCGCGGGGGTTCAGCTCCCCCGCCTTCGCTTGTGTATTTGCTTATCTGCAGAGAAGGGGCAGCAGCAGAAGAAGGATGGACAGCAAGGAGAGAAAAATAAATCAATTGCTATTTTTCATCTTTGACAAAGTAATTAAGACTTGCTCGTCCGCTCCGCGGGCCACGGAGGGCTCCGGGCTGCGGGCAGCCCTGCCCCCGTGGGGTTGGCACCGCAATCAGGGGGCCCCGGGGGGCTCTGTCGGGGAAGGGAGGGGTTGTCTTCCCTTTTTTTTGGAAGGACCACGAGCCCCCCGCCCTGGCGCAGCCGCTCTCCTTCCCAGTTACCTTTGGGAAGCAGCCAGGGGTCCCTCCAGGCAGGGGATCCCTACGTGTAGGGTGGGTGACCCTCAGCCCCTGAGGGAGGGCTGGGGTGTGTTTGGTGTGAGCTGCAGTCAGGTGATTTTCCTTAATTCCTTAGGAATGATGGTTCGCCTGAGGGACAAGCTTTTGGGAGGGACGGTGAGCAGGAGTTCAGAAAAATCATTTTAATTAACCTTCTGACTGTTAACCAGGACTTTAAAGCCCAGCGACGGAGGGATTTGTTCTGGTTTTGAAAGGAATCCAAACTCGGAGTTTGGACCAAGAGTAGGTGTCTCCCTCCCAAACCTCGTGGGACAGGGCAGCCCGTGGTAGGGATCGGGGCTGTACTGCCCTGAGAGCTGGACACGGACGGGAAGGACGAGGGAAAATGTTTGAAAGCCGAGCCGTGTTTCTTCGTGGGTTTCCCTCTTGATTAAAAAAGGGTCCTTGGCTCCGGTCCTCAGTGAGAGCCTCCAGCCTTGTCCCTCCAAGAGCCTTCCAAGGGGCCCAAGGGAAAGAAGGGTGCTCTTGCCTTTTCCGAAAATAAAGGAGATCGATTCCTCTTTTTCAGAGGTGAAACTTCGATGTCGCATTTCAGCGCTGATGGAGAAAGCAGAAATACCGCTTGCAAAAGAATGTGAAGAAGTTTTGTCGATTTGAACGGAAAACAAAAGAATTCAACCCTGTGACTCTAGAAGAGGTTTTGGGGTCTCCACGACCAAAATACTTCTTGAACTGCTGCCTCGCCGCTTTTAATTTGGTCCGTGCCCTTAGAGGCATTAATGTAAACTGAAGGGCAGCACAACTGAGCTAAGGACCAGATCGTTCTGTGGCTGGAGGATGCCTTGAGAAGAAAATACGGCAAAATACCACCGATTTCTTCCCCTCCCTGCTACAGCCAACCTCTATGTGCGCCCCTCGATTTCTGAATAGACCCGTGGAGAGTACGTAGACTCATAGAATGGCTTGGGTTGAACGGGATCTTAAAGCTCATCTAGTCCCACTCCACCCCTGCCATGGGCAGGGACACCTTCCACTAGACCAGATTGCTGTTCTACATGGTAGAAGAGAGGCAGAAAAGTATCTTTGAAGGCAGGAACATACAACAGTCTACACACTCTGTGTGCGTGTGTGTGTGTGTGTGTGTGTGTGTGTGTGTGTGTGTAAAAATACCACTATGTGCATATTGCAATGATATACCTATGGTATAGACAAGCTCCCATGCTTGAATATGTTCGAAGCAAGAGCATAATAAGCTAAGGATACTTGTGTCAAAAACGTGCTCTGGAGCTCTGCTGTGAGGCAAAAGCCAGGAGACAGAGGGATCTTCTAAAACCAATTTTGAACGACCCCAGCTCCTTGGCTTTGGTGGGGCTTTCCACAATTCTCGCAAGCGACTTTGAGCTGAGCCCCGCAGTGACGAGGTGTGATGTGCAGGAGTGGCGGGCGCTGCGGGAGCCGCCTGCGGTGGAACAAAGGTCCTCGGTCCTGGAGGAGCCTGCGGCTCTGCAGAACTGCCTGGGCTACTGCGATTTTTTTTTTTAATTTACTTTGTCCGCGGAAACAAGCGCTAGTAACCCGTAAAATCAAGGACGTAGAAGAAACGCATGTGGGTGCTGGTGAGTTTAGCCCCCTCCTCTCCTCTCCTCCACCTCATAGGCGCCCGCTTCGAGCTGCTTACGCTAAAATGTAAAATACTCCCCGGAGGAGCTGACGCCAGCGGAGTCTATGCGGAGAAACAGCACCTCTGACGCTGAAACAACTGGGAAGGTTGCTTAGGGAGCATCCCGATTTGCCAATGCGCTTTTTTTCTTTTTTTTTTTTTTCTTTGGTCAGCGTGAACAAAATTATCCCGTCCGCAACAAATCCTTGAGAAAGCCCCTCAAATAGCGACACGCTTACGAAAGGTGGTTGCCTGTGAATTAGTTCGTCGCAAAAACGATTCTGAGTTAGCACCTGGCTTTTAATGATGAGTTACTTCGTCCCCTTCCATCCCCGAAATAATCAGACATAAATGCCTTGATGGGTGAGGGAAGAACATCAACAACTTCACGGCTGTTGCCGTCATCTTTGCTTCTACTTAACTACTCTTAAGGCAGTTCTGATGAAAGACAAAATTGCTTTGTTTTGTTTTTAGTTTAGATTTAACTGGGGTTCCCCCCCCCCCGCTCCCGCATGAGGCACAGTAAAAAATAGAGAATATAACATTATTTTGTGCAAGGACACCACTTAAGATACAATTTAAATGTATTTGCGTACTTTATGCATTTTGAACTTCTCACTCCATGTGTAGCTATGTGGTTAGATATCAAATTTGTAATTTTTTAGTTCTTATTTTTATATCAATACATATAGATACATAAAATTATAATGCATATAAACAAGCTGTTATAACGTCTGATTCTACTGTGAACTGCAGAAACGCACTAAAAAATTGAGAGCTGAACCACAGTACAATAAGAGGGAGGAGGAAGCGGAATCCAAAGGAAAGGTTTCTCCCCATTTCTCTGTTGCTTTGGGTGCAATAGTACGTGTTTCTCACATGTTCCCTCTGATTGCCAGCAGGAAAGTTCTTCCCTGCTCTTGGTGGATTTGGTTTAGTAATCAGCCCCCATATGAGTCACAGCGAACACGCAATCCCACTGCCGCGTGAGTGACAGCTAGCCGGCGCTCTGGCTTCTTGTTGTCCCTTTAAAATCTGAAACCAAGGGTAATGATTTATCAAACTCTTATTATCAAGAAAATGTCCCACGAAGGGCACCTTGCTATGCACTGACGCAAACCCAGTCTTTCCCAAGGAAATATAGAAAGCTTTGCTGTGGACTGGGCAAAATCCAGTCCGTCAATTGCCTGTACTGCTGTTTTTACCTCTATCGGCTCGATCTGTGGCTATTTAAGACATGGTAAGTGCTTGATTTCGTCTCTTCGTTATCGAGAAGGGCTGGAGGAGGGAAGAGGTGGCGGAGGGGGAGCTGTCCGCGGTGCTGCCGCAGACTGGGGTAGGGATGCTGCCGGGGAAGGGAGCGAGGGAGGGGGAAAAGGTGGCACCCCAAAATGCGCTCGGTTAGTGACCGAGTCCTTGCAGATCTTATGCCTGGTGCTGGGAGATGGGATTACGACACAGAGAAAACTTGTTAGGGAAATGCTGATGGGCAGTTTTGGGAATAATTCTAAAAAAGATAGTGTATTTGTAAAGGTAATATTAAAGTGATGGAAATCATAGGGGTTTTCTGTGGCCTGTTTCATACATATATATAAAGCTGCATGTTAAATTATAATTTTAAACTGGAGGGAAAGGCAGGAGTGAATGTGAGAATGTCGTCAATAATCTGTTTAATGAATAAGGAATGCTTAAAAAAATCTTTAGAGCTATGCAAGTCGGAAATATAAGAAAAAGAATAGGGAAAAGCCAGATGTTATTGGCGTTTATTCCGCTTTGGTAGTGTGATTATGTTTTGGGAGGGTTTTTTTTGTGTTTCACTGTCTTGCTGGCAGGCTTTGAAGCGTGGCAGCCAGCTCAGAAAGGTTCACCAGCACTATTTCTCTTGTTTTTTAACATTCCCGGCTGCCTACAGGGCAGCTTGTCTCTAGCTCATATATATATAAAAAAAAAGTCAATGTGCATTGTTGAATGACAGAAAGGAAATGGGGCGTAAAATTAAAGAATCTTTCTACACTGGTGATAGGGAAGGGAGCATCCTACAGTCGTGATGTGAAATCTAACGAGGTCTGGCGGCGCAGTGCTGTAAAAACACTTATTTAAACTTGAATTACGGTTTTGCAGATGCTGATGCTGCTTTTTATTTGCCGGTTTGGTTTTTTTTCCCGTGTATCATACTGTTTTATCCCCCAGAATACTAACGGTGAATGGGAGGGCGAGCGGCCGAGCCGAGGCTCCTCCAAATTCTGCAACACTCCTGTATCCAGATTTTCTGGCGCATGCGTTTTGTGCACGAGGACAGAAATTCGTAGGATCTCTGCGGTACCAACATTTCCCCCCCCTCCCCTTCTTCTTCTTTTGGTAAAATATGTGACGTTCTCATTTTAGGATTACGCCAGTCAAAGGGATATGAGCAAGCAGGTTGTGAACAACCCTGAAACCGTGGCTCGTGGACCCAGTGAAGGTGCGGGAGTTGTAAGAATCAGCCCCGAAAATGAGCCGCAGAATGCCCCGGCGCAAACCCCCGCTGCGATGGCCAGGCTTCCCCGGTCGCTCTCGAACGACAACAAAACACTTTCCTCCGAAGAAGCTAAACCAAATGATTTTGAGAGGACCAAAGTCGGGATCTGCAAGCTCAGCAGCACCCCGGTGCAAACCAACCCCACCCTCCGGAGGGAATCTGAGGAAGCCTTTCCCTGCAAGCACAGCCCTGGGGTAGGGACGGCCGGGCAAGCTGCTATCCCTCATTGCAAAATTCCCGCTTTGCAGAGCACAGACGGGGACGCTAATCTAAGCCTTGGTAAGAGCACACTGGAGCAAAACAACACCAAGGGCGCCTGGGTGACCTTGAGCCAGAGTACCGTGGTACTGGGCACCGATGGCAACACTTCTGTTCTTCCTGGCAGAGTGGAGGGGGTGAGTTGTCTCCTTACAGGGTTTTTGACCCCCGCTTCAGCTCGTGGGAATTCTTTGCCACTCAGCATCCATTTGGGGCTGAAGTTCTAAAAGCAGGTCCCGATCAGTAGGGGTTGGGGCTGTGCGGCGGGGAGGAGGGAAGGGGAGGCAGGATTTTAGTTCCAGTGCTGTTCTGCTGGCTAGCGCTAATAATGGAATACGGGTACAGGCGACCGTCCTGTGTAGTTCCAGTCCGTTCCCTGGGCCGTGCCTGTCGGCGTATCCGGGTCCGACCCGGGGTGCGGGGGTGCGAACACCCTTACACCTCCCTGCGGGGTCTGGTCTTGCCTCCAGAGTCAAACGGGAAGGGCGCCTTGCCCTCCCCCTCCTCAGACTCGGCCGCTTGCCCAAACCCCCGGTGGCTGCGTGCCCGGGACCTTGGGACCAAAAACAGGATGATATAAATCAGCCTGGTCTCAGAAGAGATCGAACAGCCCCCGATACCCCAGGTGGGGTGCGAGGACGGGAAGGTGCCGCCCCAGGATGCTGTCCCTCTCCTCCCGCGCATCTGCCTTTACCCTGAAACGGGGATATGGGGGGCTGCTCGTTCTCAAATGCGGTTGTTTAGTTCGCCTGTGTGTGCTGGGCCCCTCCGGCTGTGCAGGGAACCGGCGGGCTGTCCTTACCCTTGCGAGGGCATTGAGGGCTTCAGTCCCCAGAGGAGGCGATGGGACCAGCAGGGAATTAGGAGCCAGGCGACCTCCGCTCCCCCTTCCCCAGAGCCCTCCGTGGAAAGCTATGGTTTAAAACAGCCTTTCGTGTAGTTTTTATTTCCCTTTAGGACAGAAGGGTGGTCTGGCAGCGGCGGGGGCTGCAGGGGACACCTCCCGGCCGCTGCTCTCCGGGTGTCTCTCCGGCGAGCCCGGCAGTCGCAGCACCGCGGTGCTTGTCTGCAAAAGTAGCTGCTTTCCCATCTCTCTCTTTTTCTTTTCCTTTTTCCTCTCCCTTCTTTCCCCCCACCCCCTTTCTTCCCCTTTAGGAAGACGATGTGGGGGATGAAAATAAAGCTCGAGGGAACTGGTCCAGCAAGCTGGATTTCATCCTCTCCATGGTGGGTTATGCAGTGGGGCTGGGCAATGTCTGGAGGTTCCCGTACCTGGCCTTTAAGAATGGGGGAGGTATGATGGCTTTTTCCTGTCTCTCTACCTGCAGTAGCGTACGGGTGTGAGCCAGTCCCTGCCTTTTTGGCGGGGAGAAAAAGGAGGGACTCGGGGACAGGCGGCTCCCAATTGCCGGGCAGCCAGCCCCGGGCTGAGCCGAGGTGCGGGGGCACCTTCACACCATCAGCCCCTTGGTGAAACACCTTTTTGGTTGTTGTTTTTTTGTTTTTGGTGTTTTGTTTGGTTGGTTGGTTTTGGTTTTGTTTTTAGTTTGTTTGTTTCTGATGGTCACCTCTGAAAGTAGGAAAGTTCCGACGAGATTTCGTTAAATGGTAGCGCTTTCCTTAAAAGCACCGGCAATTGGTGCTGGCCGGAGAGCGAGGAAAATGAAGAGGCGGGTTGTTCACAGAGGGTGGGCTCCGGGACTCCCCTTTATACACACGCGGGTCCGAACCCGCAATCGGTGGGATGGGGGAAGAGGAGGGAGGACAGGTCTGTACACAGGACTTTAGAATTGGGATAATCACGACAGGAAGTTTGATCCCGAGTCGAGACATTTTGTTATTTCGTGAAGTTTGGGGGAATTGTTTTAAATCTCTCAATGACCCGACCGAGAAATAATAGTTTGAAATAGAGCGAATGTTGCTCAACGGAATAGAGAAGAAAAGCTGTAAGAAGAGTTGTGCCGTTCATCGTTTATGGGGAAGAAAAAGTTTATTTGCAGGGGTACTCCTACCGGAGGCTCTTATTTAAAGGGAGAACCGGTGAGCTTACTGGATTTAACCCCTGTAGCTGTAAATCTCTTCCCTCAACGAAAGGGTTATCAGCAAGGGATATGGGGGCTGTGATCATCGAAAGCAGCTGCGTGGCGCCTGAAAGAGCCATTTTCTGCGAGGGAAGAAGCGATTTTAAACAATTCTTTTTAATTTTTTTTTTATTGTTATTCTTATCTGTCAGCTTTTTTCCTTCTTTCGTTTTATACATAAGAACTTCTAAGTGGGAGGTGTTAAAATACTCCCTTAACAATAACACTGTCTCGAGCAAATGCTGGAAAAGTAGAAAGCTGTCGTCCACCTCCCCCCCACTTCACTCCCGCCCCGTCGAGGTTGGCGGCACCGGGAATCGATAACAAACTGAAAAATTTGAATAGCTGCATGTCTTGACTAAGTTGTCCCCAGTATCACGGGGTGATTCAGGTTGCTCTCTCTTCTCTCCCCTCCTGCCCCCCAAGGTGCGTTTCTCATCCCCTATTTGATGATGTTGGCTCTAGCTGGGATCCCCATTTTCTTCCTGGAAGTCTCCCTGGGGCAGTTTGCTAGTCAGGGCCCCGTGTCGGTCTGGAAAGCCATCCCGGCCTTGCAAGGTGAGCGGAGCAGGAGCCGGCCCGGTTTTGGGGAGCATGACCTGCACTCCCTCCCTCGCATGGCTTAAGCCGCATGCCACGGGCGCTCCGCGGGGGCTGCGCAGCCCGAGCGCGCAAGTTGCGCGGTCTTTGCGGGGGAAGCCCCTCCGTGCGGGCCTACCCCTGTACCTGTGCAGGGTGCGGGGGATGTCCCTCCAAACCGGGGTACCCCTGTACCTGTGCCGGGTGCGGGGGATGCCCCTCCAAACCGGGGTACCTCTGTACCTGTGCCGGGTGCGGGAGATGCCTCTCCGTGCGGGGCTACCCCTGTACCTGTGCCGGGTGCGGGGGATGCCCCTCCAAGCTGGGGCACCCATGTACCTGTGCCCGAGGAAGCCGATGCTTTGCAGCCGCCGGGCCCCGCCGCTTCTCCCACCCCGCCGCCCCCGGGATTAATGCCGATGTTCTCCCCTCTCCCTCTCTGTTCGCAGGCTGCGGCATCGCCATGCTGATCATCTCGGTTCTAATAGCCATATATTACAATATTATCCTGTGCTACACACTTTTCTACCTTTTTGCGTCCTTTGTACCTGTGCTGCCCTGGGCCTCCTGTAACAACCCATGGAACACGCCAGACTGTAAAGATAAAAACAAACTTTTGCTAGGTAAGTTGGGAGAGGATTTTTATTATTTTTTTAATGTGTGGCCCTGGTTTTCCAGAGCTTTCGTCAGCTCAGCTGCGCCCCTGGGAGATGCCAGAGGAGACTGCGGATGACCGTGGGCGGACGATGTTCCCAGCACGGAGGAATGGTCCCTGCCCAAGCCACTCTGAAGGGATCTGTACCACATGGGCCCTTCCCTCTCCTTTTCTTTAAATTTTTCCTTATCAAGGATAAAGGAAATTTGTCAATTAAAATGCTAAAAAAAAACTCAACTTTTTTTTTTTTTCCTTTTGCCTGGAGGAAAATTGTGTAGGGGAGAAAGCATCGAACTAAATACCATACTGGCAGCCTCGGGTGCCTGCTAAAAACAAGCTATTTGCCTTTAGAGAAGCCTCTCTGTAGCGAAAAAAACCCACCAAAATCCGTTTTTGCAAATAGCCAAAATCACACAATGACAAGAAAAGGGAAAAAGTAAACACAGTAAACAAAAGTTCTAGTAATTGTGCATGATCTAATGCTTTCTTGTAATTTTTTCAACGAAACCAACCAACCAACCAACCAAATCTATGCATCTTATTTTTCTGGGGTTTTCCCCCCTTTTTTCTTCCTAGATTCCTGCATTATTGGTGACCATCCAAAAATACAGATCAAGAACTCTACTTTCTGTATGAGTGCCTATCCAAACTTAACCATGGTTAACTTCACCAGGGAAGGAAACAAAACATTTGTCAGTGGAAGTGAAGAATATTTCAAGTAAGATCTTTATTTGTTTAGAGACATTATGTTAATCTTTCTTTAAAATTATTCACTGCAACAGGCAACAAACCACTCATTGGAAAACCACAAATACAATAGTTAAGGACAGCAAATAGTATTCATTTTTTATGCCTAGGAATGATGAGAGCTAAATTCAGCTGCTGGGTTACTTGTGTTCTGTTCCTATGGTGCTCAGCACAGCTGGGGTGCTGGCCCATGCCCGGCAGTTTTATCTACCACTGCAATGCAGATAAATAAAATAATACATGGTGAGAATCAATGGAACTGTCTAGAGAAACCACTGAGGATGCTGAAACAAAATGCTCCAGGAATTTGCACTGAGTTACTGCCTCTGGTTGCTGTCATTATTTCTTTCTATTTTCTATCTTTTTTCTATTTTTTTTTTAAATTTTTATTCTTAGGTACTTTGTATTGAAGATTTCAGCAGGGATTGAATATCCTGGTGAGATCAGATGGCCCTTGGCACTGTCCCTTTTCCTAGCTTGGGTGATTGTATATGCCTCCCTTGCTAAAGGAATCAAGTCATCAGGAAAAGTAAGAACAGTATTTGTGATTGTACACTCACAAGAAAGCAGGGTGTTGTTTTAAGGGAATCACACTCATTTAAGGCACTGAATTACTGAAAATATCTTCAGTAAATGACTAAGTATTAATTGAAATGCTTTTTCCTCTCTGTGTTTTCCTTCAAAAACATAAACAAAGATGATTTTGGTTCAAATTTGTTCCCTAATCTTCAATAAGTTCAAAAGGAGCTCTTGAGCAGCACTCAGCAGTGGGATGGCAGAACTGGTACCTCCTAGCCTTCCCTATTATGTTCATCAAAATTCTGCAACCATCTCACATTTCAATGGAATCTGGGAAATTGTGATGCAAATTTAGATGTTGAGTAACATATTTTAAAATCAGAGCTGAACTTCAAAAAAGCTAGAGCAAAATAACAAGATATTTAGTGGGATAAAGACATGGAAATTTTTCAGAGTTTCTGATTCCAAGCCATACCTTTGCTTCTAGAAGTTGACATCATCTCTTGGGGGGGTAACTTGGTAATTAAAAATCCAGAGACTCAAAGTGCCAGGGGAAAACTGAGATATTTTCCCCCTCTACCTTAGTGTGATAGAAAAAAATGTTTCATGAAAGATGAGAGAGTGCCTAATAACTTTGGTTTGGATGTGGCAATAGGTATTTCTTTCAGTGGCCCAGAAAAATATTGACTCTTTGATGTCAGAGACTCCTTGGTGTCAGAGACATAAATCCTCTATTCATGCAGAGATTAGCTCAGTATATTGACTGCACAGAATTCATCAGGGCAACTTGTTGAGACACCCCCTGAAACAGCAAAAAGAAAGCTGGGAAAGCAGCTTCCAAAGTCACTGCAGCTCAGACCACAGGCTGAGGGAGGTGGTTCTCCCCCTCTGCTCTGGTGAGAACCCACCTGGA
The DNA here is from genome assembly GCA_013396655.1 of Campylorhamphus procurvoides. NCBI lineage: Eukaryota > Metazoa > Chordata > Aves > Passeriformes > Dendrocolaptidae > Campylorhamphus > Campylorhamphus procurvoides. Next base: position 633,532 of record WBMV01002430.1, read on the forward strand.
GTGGTGTGTCCAGCTCTGGGGCCTGCAGCATAAGAAGGACATGGACCTGGTGGAGAGAGTCCAGAGGAGGCCACAAAGAGTCTCAGAGGGCTGCAGCATCCCTCCTGTGAAGACAGACTGAGAGAGCTGGGGGTGTCCAGCCTGGAGAAGAGAAGGGAGACCTTGGAACCCCTTCCAGTGCCTAAAGGGGCTCCAGGAGAGCTGGAGAGGGACTTTGGACAAGGATTGACAGGACAAGAGATAATGGCTTCAAAATGAAAAAAAGGTTTAAATTAAATATTAGGAAGAAATGCTTCCCTGGGAGGGTGGGCAGGTCCTGGCACAGGCTGCCCAGGAAAGCTGTGGCTGCCCCATCCCTGGAAGTGTCCAAGACTAGGTTGGATGGGGCTTGGAGCAACCTGGGCTAGTGGAAGGGATCCCTTCTCATGACAGGGGGATTGGAACCAGATGATCTTTAAGGTCCCTTCCAATCCAAACCATTCTATGATATGATCTCACAACATGTCATGATATGATTCTTGTTTGTTTAAGCTTCAGAGGTTAATGTGAAAAATATTTGAAATGTTTTTGTGTCAAGTGTAGAGCTTAACTGACCATAATCTAGTCATTTTCTTTGACCACAGAGAGAGCTCTGTACTAGATAATTATTAAGACATTAAACACAAAACTACTGTTGTGTATTTAGGCATCATGATGATTAGTTCTATCTGGATCATTTCACTGAATTTCATTTGTTACACTTGGACCATAAATATCACCATGGTGATGTGCAATTATTAAGAGGTACAAATTATTCAGGTTGTGGGGGTTTTTTTGTTTTTTGTTTTTTAGTTAAATACAGAAAAATATATAGAAATATATAGGATAAAACCACAGAAATTTAAGTGTTATTGAATGGTATTACTCATTTTATTTCCATTGAACTTTGATAATTTACTCTGGGCAACAATCAGAAGTGATATTTTCCTTTAGCTGTGAATTCCTATTGTTCCTCTCCAGATGAAGAGAGGAACCCTCTTCCCCTCTCTGTCTAGAATCCCAACTCTTGCCTTTGTTGCTATTGGTATTATTCCTGCTTCCAGCAGCAGGAAGAACTATAAACTCTGTTGATTTCCTAGTTTACCCTCTGACTGCTGTCTCTGAGCCTGAGTAATTGCTTTCTTCAGGCAATAGTGTAACCTTTACATTTTCTCCTCCTCTCTTCTTATCCTAATAAGCCCTTCCAATAACCTTTCCTTTGGTCTGTCCAGGTGGTGTACTTCACAGCTACATTCCCCTATGTAGTTCTCATCATCCTTCTTATAAGAGGAGTAACCCTCCCTGGAGCTGGGGATGGAATCTGGTACTTCATCACACCAAAGTGGGAGAAGCTGATTGATGCTATGGTGGGTTTACTACTGCACTTCCAGCTTCTGGGGTGGATAAGTCATAGAGACCTCTTGGTGTCTGTTGGAAGCATTTTCTGTGTGCAGAGGCAGTGCTGTCCTCTGTGGAAACTTGTTCTTCATCTCACATGGATAAAGTATTATTTAGGGTCACTGGCAGATAAAACATCACTATCTGGTGCAGATTTTTCCTCTTGATTTCTACATTTTTTCCTGCATGTGTTTGAACTGGTGTGTATTGTGCAATATAGTCTGATTTTTGTGTCCTCCATATCCAGCAAAGTTTCTATGGTCCTTTCATACAGGCTCAACATGAATGGTGCTCCTCATCAAATAGGCAAGATGCATTTCATGGCAGGATTTCACTTTGAAATATTCTATTGGCATCCATTGATCTAAAGTTCACTTAAAGTCCTTAAGTGTCAATCGCCTCACAGTAACATCTAATAGTGTTACTGAACTTTCTAACACCCTGACAGCCTTTCCAGAAGCTGATGCTCTTTCCTCTCCTGTTTGCCTTGCTCAGGTTTGGAAGGATGCTGCCACTCAGATTTTTTTCTCCTTATCTGCAGCATGGGGAGGTCTAATTACTCTCTCTTCTTACAACAAATTCCATAATAATTGCTACAGGTATGTAAGAGTGAAATACATTGTTTTTATTAAACAAATTTGTCCAAAACCAGTCATCTTCCCACTTGCAGAGATCTGGTTTGTAAGATCCTCCTTTCTTGTGTCTTTTTTCCCTTATGTCTTTTTTTTCTCCCGTCTTTGTGGAGTTTTTTCTCTTGTGCCTTTTTTTCTCTCTTGTGCCTTTTTTTCTCTCATATGCTTTTTTCTCTCATGTGCTTTTTTCTCTCGTGTCTTTTTTTTTTCTGTCATGTCTTTTTTATCTTGTCTTTTTTCCCCCTTCATTTTCCCTCTCCCCTCTCTCCCCTTTTTTTTCTTTTTTTAGTGTGCATGTGGTGTATTTTTACATTTAATCTTTTTCAGGTCTCTGTATTGCCTCCTCTCCCCAGGTCCCAATCTACTAGTCTCATGAGAAGCCTTAGGTCTATTAGAGTTCCTCTTGGCTCTTCATTTCCAGACCCAGCAGGATGAGGTTGGAAGGCAATCTGGGCAGTTGTCACCAGCTGTGAGCAGTGGCACGAAACTGAGCCAGTTGGCAGCTCTGCTGAAGAGCAGCCCATGTGCAGAATGGGCTGAAGTTTGCTGTTGTGACACATGCAGGAGTTCAACCTGCACCTTCCATATTTGTGACTCTCAGATGGCCTAAATGTTATCGATTTTCCCCAGTTGCTCCCAGTGTGGTTTTGCATGTACGAAGTTATTTCATGTTGTGATATTTCAAATCGCTTTTATTTGAAGTCACTGAGAGTTGTTTTTACAAAGAAAAAGGTCTATGTTCTGGTAGCACAGTATAGTTTTTCATCCCAAAGCCTGCCAGATAAATGCCTGCAGATGGAAAAAACAAAAGCAAATGGCACTAGTGGAGAGCTCCCCTGGTATTTTACTGTCTTTAAAGCCAGTCTGAAGCAAATCTTTAATTTGTGCAGTGATGGAGGTGCTGGTTCAGCACAGGCAGCAGCATCACAAGGACTGTCCTAAAAGGAGGTTTAAAAACTTTCCCAGCTCAAGACTTTAAAACACACACTCTTTGGGATTTTGACTGCCTTATGACTTCTGAGTACAGAATACAAAATACCTAACTTTAAAATCCTGATCCACCTTTCTTTTGTAAAGGAATTTAAAAAAATACTAGCTCAAAATAATCTAATCTAATCTTAATATTATTCAATATTAATATAATTAAAATATGGAAGAAAAGTAACAGTACTGCATACTCAGTAACTCGCACTCGGAAATCCTTTGGCTCCTCTTTTAAGAAATGCCATTTTCATTGATGAATGAATACAGTCAGAATATCAGGGCAAAAAAATGGGACAAGCATCATGCTTAATTTCAGTATTAAATTAAAGATCTTTTGTGGAGTTTGGAAAACGTTAATGAAAATTTTGAAGGGACTACATGGTAATGGAGTATAAAAATCTTACAATTCTAATACCAAATACGTGCTTTACTTATGTTAGAGAAGGATATGGGAGACTGAAGTAGAAATAATTAGAAAAGCTCAGTTACTTCTAATATTCTTAGTTTTACAACACAACTTGAGTACTGAAATGAAGCATGACTATTTTCTCTTTTAATTTTTATATTCATTACATTCTAAAACTGCAGATAAAATGACACTTTTCAGTTACATATTAAGCACAGTTAAATAATCCATAATTACAAGACATTTACATAAATTAACTTCATAGTGAATACCCTAAAATATTTCAAACTTATGTAGGTTTTGGAAGAAGATTAACACATGATGACTCCAAACAGAACATTGTAATTTTTTTCCTGTAGACCTGAAGAATTAACCAAATCATTCCTGTTGGAAATTCTAGAAGTTTGCCAGCTCAGTGAGGTTCTTGACAGCTTTCCAGGTTGTATTTAGTTCTGTTCCTGACAAGCAAATAGAAGTAGGAATAAGCAATTCTAGCCAACATAAACCCCACAAACATTTAAAGTGAATGACCTGTTTGTGCCTTAATTGTAGTAGTTTATGGGGAAGCCCTCTAGACACATATATTGCTTAAAACCAAAAAATAAAATCCTATCAAGAATGTAATAACTATGGATGGGGTTCACAAGGGGTGGTTTCCTGTCAAGTCACGTGTCTTGACATGTCCACCATAGTAAGACATTCAGGTACAGATTTCTTAAGATTCCCTTAATAATAACAACAGTGGAAAAATATACTGTGGAATTTTCTACAGATGGGAAGGCATTTGAGTGAGTTCTGCAAGGTACAGGAAGCTTAACCCTGGGATTTTGTGTATAAACACAAGCAGGATACAGGACAAAAATTGTCTTACCTGGACAGCAGTGGTTAGTCCACATGTGATATAGTGAGCAGATATCCTCATGAGCAAAGAGTTAAAAAATGTGTTACAAATCATCTTCAGAGAGGGAAGAGCAAAAATGCTTGTCCTCCTGCATGGCCTGTGGTTTCTACACGGCATGTGGGTGATGGAAACTTGCACAGCTGACCACTGGTGGTGGCGTGAAGACTTCTGTGCTCTCTGATCAGCATCAAAAGCACCTGATAATTGTCAAAGTGTGCCTTCACCAGCATTCCCACAAGATGTGTGCATTCAGGAGAGTCCTGAAATATGTACAAACCCTCCCTTGCATGTTTCCAAACAATAACCTCTTGTTTTTCCTTTTCAGGGACACATTGATAGTTACATGTACCAACAGTGCCACAAGTATATTTGCAGGCTTTGTCATCTTCTCAGTTATTGGCTTCATGGCAAATGAACTCAAAGTGAATATTGAAGCTGTGGCAGATCAAGGTAGGGTACACTGGAATTTTGTTACTTAGGCAGGCACCTGGTGGCACCTTCAGCTCTGTTATTGATGATGGCTTTGACATTGGAGGTGGGAATTATGGCTCCAAGCTGGTGTGGATTAGTAAACCACATGTAGGTTTTTTATACAGCAGAAGGAACATTGGGAAGTTCAGATCTTACTTGAAGCCTCTTATCACTTGTTTGGTAAGGGAAGGAAGGAAGCTGAGACTCATTTTAAATCTTTGTGTAAATGTCTGACAGAGGGTGGGGTGGGACATCCCCTTTAAACACTCTAAGGGATTATTGGCCTTTTCATCTGTCTCTGCTGCTGTTTGTCAAATTCTCTTCAAGGTAAAAGTCTTGTCTGGTGGTGGGAATTTTGGATGGGAGAGGGGAGGGCTTTGTAGTGTGGAAAGTGGGAAAAATATGGTGTGAGAAGTGGACGGAGCTTCAGAACTGTGAGAGCAAGCAGATGCCTCCACAGGGAAGCATCTTCTTTTCTGAAGAATTGATTAGATCATCTTCATTAGTGAAGTGAGATGGTTATAAGCAGGGATCTGAAAGGTCTTAATTGGCAGAGCTGAACACCACTATGTCAACTAACCCATAGTTCTGAGTGCCAGTCATTTCTTGGACACTTCCAGAGGTGGTGACTCCACCACCTTCCAATGCTTGACCACCCTTCCAGTGAAAAAATTCTTCCTTATGTTCAGCCTGAACATCCCCTGGCACAGCTTGAGACTATGTCCTCTTGTTCTGTCACTTTTGGGAAGAGATCAACCCCCATCTGGCTACAACCTCCTTTCAGGGAGCTGTAAAGAGCTATAAGGTCTCCTCTGAGCTCCTTCACCAGGAGCAGCAATCCCAGCTCTCTCAGTCACTCCTCATAGGACGTAACTCTCTTAGCCCTACCTTGGTGTGAAGCAGCAGGAGACAGGAAGGGAGGAGTTTGTGGGCTGAGATTCAGAGAAATTATAATCCTATCAAATTTTGATGGTCATTCTAGAGGGATTGCATAGGGGCATATAGGCTTTGAGAGAATCTCATAGTATGGGGCAGCAGACAAACTGCTTCTTGACACCAAGTAGTAGAGGATACTGAACTTGCAGACTAATGTAGTATCAATTCAGTATTCAGTGCTTTATGTCTTCTTTTTGCTTTCCCAGTTACTACATGGCAACAGAAAACTATCATTTTTGTCCCCATTTTCTGGACAGATTAGATCATTACATTTGAAAAACTCCATGTGAGATCAGGTGTTTTTGGGAGTCATATTTATGTTAATATTTTTATTTTAGGCTTTACCTTCATTCTGGAACAAACAAACAAACAAAATTAGCCTCAGACTCTAAACCAGACCAAAATTACTTGTAAGGAGTTAAAGAAGCTGTACTTGAGCTGAGCTGCAGTGGGAGCTCCAAAAAGATGGACAGGGGTGGGATGGAGAGACAGGACTGGTGGTGGAGGAAACACTTGGTTCAGCTGGTGCATCTCCCTGGAGATGGTGCAAAATTCAGCACAGGAGATTAAAACCCCTTTTCTGCTGAGTGCTGGCTGGTGGTCCTCGAGTGAGCAACTGGGCTGGCTGGAGCTCTCTGTTCCCAGCTGCTCCAGCAGTTGCTCCAGGGGATGTGGAATTTGCTGTCACTGGGCAAGCTTATTGCCAGTCCATGAGAGTGTTTGTAAGAGCCCTCTTAGGGCACTTAAAATTATTTCATGAGGATGAGACTTTGCTGCTCTTCATGACAGGGGGAAACAACATTTAGTGAAGTAATAGAAGATGAATTTGCAGTAGGAAGAGAGTGAAAATTGGGGATAATTGTGGACTGAGGTAGTGCACTGAATTACCATAATTAAGCACACTCAAGAAGTGGGGAAAAGAACGAGCTCTTGTCCTTGTCTATCATATTTTTTTTTAATTTTAAAGTTTTTTTTTCTTTTCGCAGTGAAGGAAAAGAAAGCCAAAATGATGTTGAAACACAATCTACCTTCAAGTTTTCAATACCTTGAATAAAAATGTTAATGGATATAGGAAGGGTTTTTTCTTTTTTTTTTCTTCTTTTTTTTTTTAATCCTTTCAAAATGTTGATCTGAAAAACATTGTATGTTTTTTCATTTAGAATCTTCAGGAAAAGCTTGTCTATCTGATGAACAAGTAAAACACCATGGAGGGAAAGACAGAACTCTCTTTTTGTTCTACTCTCTGATTAAGAATACAGCGCAGTTGAAACATGTCAGTAATTTAAAGTGAAAGCTCAAGGTCATTTCGCTTTTTAAATTTTAACACATAGAAAATATTTGGAGTTTTCCTGGCTTTAGTAGACTTCCAGGAGGAGTCCATACTCCCCTAAGCCTCCAAAGGTGAAAAGGGTGGGAGCCAGCCTCCCTGTGCCACTTGGCCTGTGGTTGGATGCCACCAGCTTACCCAGGAGAGTTATGAGGGGTCAGCATGGAGAGATATGCAGTTTCACATTCTATAATTTAACTTTTCCTAAAAGTGTCATTAATGGGAACTGATTATACTGAGACTTAATGATTAACTTCTACACACAGGAAACTGGCTTAAACAGAGCCCTTATCTCCAATAGTCAAGAAGAAATCTTTAATCAAGAGATGAAAGAAGTGTTTGCAAATACAGAGTAGTTGTACCTGTTTCAAAGAGTCATTTTTTTTCCTGCAGCACATTTTAAGGGTAGCAGCACTGATTCATATACAGTGTTAGTTTTGGGTTTTTTTACTGTCCTGTTAACTCTTGTATTTGCCTTTTGTTCAGAAGGAACCCCAAACACTCCATGTGTTGCCTGGGGAGATGATTTGACATGATGCTCAACACGTGTTTTTCTCAGTACATGAGAAAGCAGCAGCTCCTTCTTGAACAGAAGCTGCAAGTGGAGCTGGAGGAATGATTAGATTAGAAATGTCCAGGACAGAGGGAGTGGGGAGCCCATTCTCCTGGCATGAGGCATCACTACAACTGGCTCTCATTTGTATCTTGCCTGGCAGGAAACATCTTCCCCTATGTTTGAAGCAGGAATTCCTTTATCTGGGATGAGTAGAGAAGAAGTGCCATCTACTGTAATGTTGCCACTGCATCTCTGCAGCCTTTGCTCCCAGGCAAATCTAAGCATGCTTGTAAAAATACCTTTTCTTTACAGGCAATAGAAATTAGAGCTGAATACATCAAACAAACAAACAAACAAAAAAGGGAAATTCCTGGTTAAGGCTCTAAAAGATCCAATCTTATTTTTTGTGCTCTGCACTATCTCAGGTTTTCTTGTGGAATTTTTTTTAGATTCACAGTAGTTATTACCTTGTGTCTCCTACCAGGTCTGAGCATCTTTTATGTCCTGCCCTCATTTGACTGTGTGCTGATGAGTTAGAGAAGAGTGTTTGCTTTTCCATCCATCCTAGTAGCAATCAGATGTGCGTGTTTGCCATGCTGACCTAGGGCTGGGTTGCTAATTGGCAGGGACAGTGGCAGGAATTTGATCACAGAGCAGGACAGAAACATGACTGAAATATGCACATTTTGCTTGTTTTTTGTATCTGGTCCAGTACATTGGTGTACTGGTTGAATATGTGTTCTGCTTGGAAAGTAGGAGCGAAGGAGTGATTTGAATCTTGCAGTGAAAATAGAAATGAATCAGGTGAGGTTAAGTTCTGTAAGGCTTAAATCTTTCTGTAAATAAGAGACACTGAAACTGATAACCTTTACTTTTGTTATTTCTAGGTCCTGGAATTGCTTTTGTGGTTTACCCAGAAGCCTTAACTAGGCTTCCCCTCTCTCCCTTCTGGGCCATAATATTCTTTTTGATGCTTCTAACTCTTGGATTAGATACTATGGTAAGCTGCTTTTGTGTCCCATTCTTTTCCTTTTGTTTTCCTATTTATTTGTTTGGAGGACTGTGAGCTTAACCACTATTTTCTGTGTGGGCAGCAAACCAGTTTCCAAAAAGAGGAATGAAGTAAGACCATCAGTGCTGAAATAATTTGATGTTGACATCTGAATATTTAACACCTAGGATTCGAATACTCCCTTATATTCTTTTCAATCCAGTTGGACCACTTAGTGCACACTGTGCGCACTGAAATGAATCCTTTTATTTTGTCTTCCAGTTTGCCACTATCGAGACTATTGTGACCTCTGTGTCAGATGAGTTCCCCAAATACCTACGTACGCACAAGGCACTGTTCACTCTTGGGTGCTGCGTGTCCTTTTTCATCATGGGATTTCCTATGATCACTCAGGTAATAGCACTGTCTGAGCATCACTATCTGTCCCCAGTCCCCCTCTGGTGGCCGTTTTCCTCCTGCACAAGTTGTGAAAAATTTAGTTGAATTCTCCTGCAGTGACACAGGGTGAGTCTGAAAGGCTTTACTTTATTTTTTTTAATGGATGCTCTGATTGAGATACGCTTAAAAGACTTTGCTGTTCAAATCTTTCTGGGAATCAAACTTTTAAAATCTTTCTTAGCCAAACATCTCCAAAGTAGTAATGTAAATTAGGTACTCAACCCACACTGGCAGAGGACAGGCTTAGATTAGACATGAGGAAGAAATGCTTCCCTGGGAGAGTGGGCAGGCCCTGGTACAGGGTGCCCAGAGAAGCTGTGGCTGCTCCATCCCTGGAAGTGTCCAAGGCCAGGTTGAACAGGGCTTGGAGCAACTTGGGACAGTGGAAGGTGTCCCTGCCCATGGCAGGGAGTTGGAACAAGATCACCTATAGGGTCCCTTCCCAACCCATTCTATGAATTAAGGAAAAAACTCACCTTTTTATGCATAGAAACATCTGTTTTGGGTGCCTTTCCTCCAAGATTAGACATATACTGATAGTCTTGGCAAAGTGAGGAGCTAAGAATGGAATTCCCATCTACCACTGATAATCTTCAGTGTCTTTTCTCCACTAATACCACCAACACTATAAACTCTTAGCAATTTCAAGATGAGAGGCAAAAAATCTCACTATTTTTAATTTCCCCTCCTTCTCCCCTTCCTTCCTCCCTTACCTCATCCCCTACCAGTCCAATTTCACTGCTCTAGAGCCTAGGATGGATTCAGTCCTTCCTCCACTGGAATTATGTTGCTTGACCTCTGGCCTGGAGATAGGACATTATATCCCTTCCAAACAGATGGAATGGACTCACTATTATGGTAGTTCTGGTTTCAGTGGTGGGTTTACATTTGACATAGCATTACATGGTTAGAGACACTACAGGTGGTAGGTCTGATCGTAGTCCAGTCCTTAATCTTAGAGGACTGAATTCAAAGTCTTCCCAAGCTGTCTCAGCTACAAGGGGTACTGTCTGCTTTTTTCTCTTGTTGGGTTTGATAATCACTCAGCCAGAGGGAAGGAACTGTAGTACAGCATGAGCCTGTGTCTGGTCGAGGTTTGGATGCTTCCCTGGGTCCTGTTCCTGTGCATTCTGTCTGAGTGCCACAAGTAATGACTATATTTTGTCTCTTTTTTTTCTTTTTCCTTAGGGTGGAATGTATATGTTACAGCTTGTGGACACTTATGCAGCTTCTTACTCTCTAGTAATTATTGCCATCTTTGAGCTTGTTGGAGTTTCCTATATCTATGGTAAGAAAAAATACTATTATTGGACAGCCTGTGTCAAAGTAACATTTTAGCATATGATAAAAAGAAGCTCTTAAGGAAAGGAGTTTAAAAAAAAGCCTCTAAATTTTCTTATCTTGGACAGAAGAATGATAGGACCTCATTAGTGTAGAACACCTTTAAATACAAGTAGAACACATTTAAATACATGTATTCAAAAGACTTTCATACAGTCTCAAGTCTTTTCCACCAGTAACTTAAAGCCAATGCTTAGAGATGAGTGTAAGAACAGACCAAGCATTTAGTGACCCTTCTTTTCCATGTACACATCTAGCTTTCCCTGTTACCTGTCCATGACACAGACTCAAGACTATGCAGCTACTCAGAGGATTTAATTATCCCCTGTGGTAACACCAGTTATATTGATCTGTGCTGATGTACATTAAACTGTGAGGAAGATCCTCAGCTAGTCCAAAGCAGTGCAGTTACCCTGGTGCTGCTGTAGCCACAATTGACACCAGCTGGTGATTGCTCCCAGACTTGTCCAGTGCTTTCAGGAGACAGATGTATGGAAATGTGAATATCTCCCCACAAACCAGATGATTAATTAATAATTAATTATGCCTGGAGTGTGGTGGTGCCACTTAAGACTTGCCTTCAAAAGCACAGGGACGTATGAATCTCAGTGTGAGAAGTGACAAAGAGAAGGCTGTTTCTGCTGTTGCTGTGGGCAGGAATGAAGGATAAAGTTTGTATCACCTATAAAAAATAAAAATCCCAGATGTTCTGTTGAAGGTGTATATATAGCAACATGACATTAGGTTCTGGTCCTGTGCACTGAATACTGATCTACCTGCGTTGTGGAGTTCATCCTGTAGCATAAATGCTTTTAAAAGTAGTATGTAATTCCACTAATGCAGAAGTTCTTGCTCTTGTTGGAGGCATAAATGTTCCAGACAGGACAGGGAGTCATCCTTTCCTTGTTTCCTCTAATTTCATGGGAATACAGCAGTGTATTTTATCTCTACTGACATCCAATTCAGCAAGAAGGCCTGAGTGGCTGGAAGCAAAGTCAGATACGACCTAGTGAGGTAACATTACAGAATACGATGGAAAAATTCAAAACACAGAGAGAAAAGTTGATTTTGACCAGTCATGTTTTAGTTAATCAAAATTCTTGGGGTTTTTTTATGCCCCTGGAATGTAAATAATTTGATTAGAGTTGGTTTAGAAGTGAAATGAAACTCAGCTTCTCTAAAATGAATACAATTTCATAAGAGATGGTAAGTGGGGATGCTCAAGAAGAGTATAAGGATTTGATGGGGATTTTTTTGCCTTTCTTCCCCTCCTCAATTTGTTGAAAGCATGCCTGTACAATGCTGTACTAGATGTTTTAACTCTTTCTGGCCATCAGAATCACCTGATCTGTGCCAAAGGTTGCCCCCTTTAAAGCCATTGCCAACAGTATGCAAGATAAAAAAATTGTGCTTAAAATATTTTTAATATTTTAAAACCCACTAAATTCCAGAAAATTTCTTTGTTCTGTATGTTTTTAAATAAGGATGAAAGTAAATAGGAAGCAGGCACTGGCTCTGTTCCTCCTCTGAACACTGTGTGGCAGAAGCACTGCAAACCTGCCTGTGTGGAATAACATTTTATTAGGCTTGGAAACAAAAAAACTGCTCTGGCTCATGTCTGGTTTGACCAGCAAATTCAGTATCCCTTAAAATCTTAAATTTTATGAAAAACATAAAATAAGGAAGGATTTGACTAGAGGAGAAGTTTTTTCTTGGTTAGATATTACTTNGACATAAAATAATACAGAAGTAGTTATAGCACTGCAAAGGAAGGACTTGACTAGAGGAGAAGTTTTTTTCTTGGTTAGATATTACTTTAATGTAATTAGATGTGGAAAAGGTCTGACACATCACAAATCATTCTTTCCATGCTTTCAGCACCAACTGATTGTTCATCAACGTTGGTAAAGCCTTTGCTATAAATTATTTCAAAGATTACTCCCTGGAATTAACCTTTTGCTAGACTAAGGAGCTTCCAATCTTTCAAATGCAAAGGAAATATTTGCTTTCCAATCATTACCTGCTAGACTAATGTACCAGAGCTACTTCTACTGTGTTAAAGCCACTTTGTAAGGACTGTTTGCAGGACTACATCTTGTACATTTGTGATTTGTGTGCTGTAAATACAAGCAAACCTGCTGCTCTGGTTATATTCCTTCAAGCAGTGCTTAAAATTGGCATAATATATTTTCAAGCTCTGACAACTGCTGTTTTACACTCCACTGACACCTTTCTCTGTGTACTTGTACTCTTCATGGCAAGCAGGTTGGCACAATAATGGCAGGCGCTTTTATGATGAAATAAATTTGTCTTTAGTTCTTGTTACATGTTCTGCTTGCTGAGCTCCTTGAGGTTTTTAATTTAAAAAGGGACACACTTGGTTATTTCCTTGTAATCACTGATTTTTCAGTAGAGTCAGTGTGCCACAGCCCAATGAAATGCAGCTTTCTATTTCCCAAGCTGGTATGGATGTTTATTCCCCAGCTGTTTAGATTATGATGTATGGTTGGTAAAGAACAGCTTAGAGCTGGGGGTATTAATTTAATCATCAGCATAATTCCCACTGTTGCATTTTGTAACGTGAGGCTAAAGATGAAAATCCTTATGTTTGAGTGAAAAACTGTCAAAACCTGAAAATGTGTGACTGTAACTTCGTTTGTGCTCCTTGATCTGTTTAATGACAGCCTGTTTTTTGGGAGGGTTTGTTGTCACAGGGAGTGGTACTTGCTGCAGTGTGTTTGTAGAAAACCTTAGTAATTTTGAGCATTTTACCAGTAGCAGAATAGTGAAGAAGTTGTCTGACTAGGTTTGCAGTGCCCTTTTCAATGGGTTTTACACCTGCAGCACTTGTGAATGCATAATTCTGCTTTAGGGAGGGGAAAACCAGATATGGAATATCATGTGTTGTTTATTTCCCAAAGTTATTCAGCAGGCCTGACTTCTCAGAGGGAGCTCAGATTTACTAGGATTTAAAGAAATGTAATAAATTGGTGTTTTGTTACCTAAAGCATCCTTTGCATTTTTCTGTGGAACTTTCACTGGAAGGAGATAAATACTGTGTAATCCTTGTATCTGTTTGCATGCATTTGACTCCTGAACTCTAATATTTAAAAGTGCCTTAAACTGTGAATACCTACTGACAGTTCCAAGAAGGAAATGATTTTTTAAATTGGAGTTTCAAACAAATCTGTGCAGATTTACATGAAGCTTGCACAGATTTTGGAGGCAGAAGCCCCAGATAACTCTCCAGTGAGGTATCCCTCCTTTGCAGCAGCACGTGTGGCTGAAGTGGAGAGTTTAGATTTAAACTTTGTGGAAAGACCCATCAGCCTGCTGCTGAAATTAGTTAAAACTAGTTTTGTTCTCAGCACAGCACATGGGTGGCTGCTGTGTAAGCATCTCCCTCCCAGCTTGCTGCTGGTGGGGCACAGGTAAATCAAACATAGGGAAAAATCATTCAGAGGCAGCAAAAATAACCTTTCAGGTCCATCACACAATGACCTTGGAGGTTACGTTTGGTCCAGACACACAAAATTCTATTACAAAATAGAGAGGGACTCGATGACTCAGACTGGTGCTGAAGTACAGTGCTTCCAGGGGTCATAAAAATTACATGTATTTTACAGAGAAGAGGTTTCCTGAAGAAGAACACTCGTTGTAGTCAGTAGAAAAGAGAAAAAGAGGGTGAGAAATTGCGGCTACAGAAAAAAAAAGTGACATCTGAGTCACCTTGGCTTAGTTTTTAAAGCTTACATCCACTGCAGGTTGTAATGTTTTCCTCTTCCCTAAATTCACGTATTGCAATACCATCTTATTGTTTAATTTCTGGAGTTTTCTTCTCTATCTGTTATCATAACATGGTTCTTTAGCTTTTGTCTCACATGTTATCTGCCTGAGCTGGCTTGCTGTGTGCTCACCCTCTGAGCTGGGCCTTTAGGGCTGTCCAAACCCCACCCAGCCCTGTTGCTTTTCTCAAGCTGCATCAGAAGACACTGAAAAATGAACCATTGCTGTTTTTTTAAGCTTCTTATTTCTTGTAAGAGTCAGGTGGATAGATTTATTCCTCCTTGATATCAACAGAAGGGTTTCCAAATTAGGTGGATCAAGCCTGAGGATTATCCCTTCTTACACCCAGAAGCTGCAGTGTCTGACTGTAAGGGTAATAAGAACATAAAGTAGTTTATTACTTTTGTTCCAAGCATTTCTTCCTTTACTCAATGCCTTTTCTCCAATATTTAACCTGTCCCTGCACCATGAAAGTTAGATAAAATGCAGCAGAATAGTGCTTTGTAAAATTCAGATAAAATTGGCCCAAATTTTAAACATTTGTGTGACAGATGAGCTCAGACTTGGACCCCAGACCTTTGTCTTCTTACCGGAACTGGAAAAGCTGGGATGAATTTTAGGTTTTTTTTGATTACTTTTAGATAAATTATAAATAGCTAAATTACTAATAAGTGGTGGGGAATAGCAGCTCCTGGCCAGCACAGCCTTTCCAGACTCATGGCATGGCCAGGGAAGGAGCTGCAGGGATGGGTGAAACACCATTTCCCAATCTTGCATGTTTAATTAACTCAAGTAACTTTACTGATGCAATCAATACAATAATATGAAGACTAACATGCCAGTTAATCTGTTTGTTCAAACAACACTGAACATAAGGTAAAATATTTACAGGTGACTTCTAGTAATTCCAAATATCACCTATGTACAGGTTGAAAAATATCAGTCTCAATGCTAAGGGATAAAGTTGTAATCCAGTCATGTAGCAGGTATAGAGAAGCTCAAATATTGTCTGTGACGAATCAGGTGTACAGATATTAAGAGTGCTCATCTTTGTAGCGAAATAAAACAAGTATACAAATAATTATACAAATAATTGCAGCTACCCAGTACATACTATTAATGCTTTAACCCAAAACATATCAAGCATCTAATCGAGATGTAAAAGCTCGATTTTGCTTTAAACCTTAAGAAGTAAATATTTTATTGGCGTGGTTCCTACCACATTAATCCCATTTTTGTCTGTGTAGTTAGAGCCTCCGTGGAGGTTTGCAACCAACAAGTCAGGGTTTGTTTTCTGTAATCAGGCACAAGGGAGGGCACCAGATCTCTGGTGCAAATTGCAGCTGCTTTCCTTCACACCTAATTGCTTTTGCATTTGCTGTTTACAGGATTGCAAAGATTTTGCGAAGATATAGAAATGATGATTGGATTCCAGCCAAGTAAATTCTGGAGAGTCTGTTGGGCATTTGTGACACCGACTATTTTAACAGTAAGCATAAAAAGAAACCAAACCAAACCAAGTAATGTCTTCTCCAAAGAGTTTTGTTGTTGTTTGTTCATCATTCAAGATGTTTCTGGGTGGGAGCAGTTAGAAGTTGCATGCAGATACTTAAACACAAGTATGTGTGTTCTTACATGTGTATGCAGTAGAAACAGAGTGTAAATAATGGAATTTTTGGAGGAGAGGGATGGCGAGTCTCCACATGCTGCTTGGGAGCCTTTCCCTGTCCGTGCAGTGGTCCAGTGACACACAATTGCATAGCAGCATTATGGATTATTGTGTATATATGTGTGTGGGATATATATGGATGTACAGGAAAAGGAAAGGACATGATCCTCCTGCCTGCTGTCAGGTTTGGCTAGAGAAAAAACATATTATTGAGTCAAAAATTAACCTAAGAGGAATGTTTTGGAAAGGCTGACGTGGAAATCTGAGTGATAGAATTTTAGCTGCAAAGGTGGAGGTATTTTTACCAAGGTGGAAATAGTTGTGTTTTTGATATGGAATATAAATATCTTCAGTTTCTCTAAGGGAAAGCAGAAGAGAAATGGAAAAAGGGAATAAAGGGGCAGAAAAAGGGAAAGAAGGTGGGAAAATAGGGAAGAAAAAGGGAGAAAAGAGGGGAAGAAAAGGGGATAGAAGGTGGGAAAAGGGGAGGAAAAGAGGAGAGGAAACAAAGGAAGATGGGAAAAAGAGGAAGATAAAAGGGGTGAAAATGATGAAAAAGGGAAAAGAGAGGGAAAGAGGGAAAAGAGGAAGAAAAAAGGGGGAAAATGAGGCAAAAGGAAAAAAAAGGGGAAGAGGAAGAAAGTTAGGGAGAAATAGAAAAACAGGAGGAAGGGAGAAAGAGGGGGGAAATGGAAAAAAAAGAAGGGGGGTGGAGAAAAAGAAAAAAAGAAAGCGAAAGCAAAAAGGGTCTGCTGTTCCCAAGCGCTGCCGGCGCAGAGCGCGGCGCTTCCCCGCGGAACCCGCAGGGGGCGCTGCGGGAACGGCCCTGGCGCTCGGGAGGAGCAAGGGGCATCCCTTCCACCAGGCTTACCTTGGTTCATTTCTGTTGGTATTCCTCTTTTTCCTTAATTTTTATTCCCACCTCAGCGCCTTCCTTTTAATCTGCTTAATACTTCGAGTTTAGGACTCCTTTTAATCAAAAAGGATGGCACATTCTCAATTTTTGCCATTGCCATGTGTTTTTTTTCCAAGTCCAGGAGTCCAAATCTAATAACTATATCTACGTTTACTATCTAGTTTTCCAACACAGTGTTTCCTTTACATTTTAATCTAAGTGTAGATGCAATCTTTAACTGCACATCTTTTTTTTCTTCCTTTTTTTTCTTTTTTTTTGCACAAGAACAAAATAATTATTTTAAACACTTTAAAAGCTTTCAGCTTGATAAATCAGCCTGAAACCACAGATCATTCTTTCCCCACTATTTCCTGTCTGAGAGCACGTGCTTCCACCTGGAAGTCCTCAAGCCTGGACCACAGGTGCAGCAAGATATCTGTACTTGTGTAGGGTTTTAAAAACTCACAATCTCACAGCAGTGCTAAATAGTTCCTATAAGTTGTAAATCACAGAATAGTTTGGGTTGGAAGGGACCTCAAAGGCCACCTAGTTTGGAACCCCCTGCCATAGGCAGGGACACCTTCTACTATCCCAGGTTCCTCCAAGCCCCATCCAACCTGGCCTTTAACATTTCCAGGGATGGGGCACCCACAACTTCTCTGGGTAAGTATTCATAGTCATTTAGGTGCTATCACTTCTTCCAGGGCAGTTACACTTCACCTGATGTGCTGGGAAGTTCCTCTGTGAGCTGTTCTTTAGTGCAGCATAAACACTGGTAAACCTTTTGATTTCTGGGAGGTGGGCAAAGGCTTTGGATAAAATTAGTAGTTTCTTTTCGGTATTGTTAATTCAGGAATGAGGATTTTTTTGGTTTGTTTGTTTTCTGGAAATTGAAAAAAGCTTAGTTTTCAGAGACAGGAATACACATGTGAAGGGACCACTGAGTTTTGGTGAGCTCAGCAAAATCCTGAGTTGTAAGGAAATGAAATTTTCTACAGTGAGAGTAATTTCTCCAATGGATATAAAGAAGACAGTCTACTTCTCTGGAATAGATTTTCTTTACCAATTGTCTTCACTGAACTAGGTTACTGTTGCACATGAAAACCAGGTGGATCTGTCTTAACTACCCTCTGGCAACTCTGACAATATACAGCTATAGTTTGCAAATCACTTTTTAGAAGTTTGAAGACATAGCCCAGTTTAATCTATAGGATTTGTATGACATCTATGGCAATGTTTGTTTTTTTTTCTCTTGATACCCTGTTTAAAATGAACACACATGCACATTGTGTTATGTAGTTCTTTCTTTGTTCCAGTGATTATTTTCAAGGTGCTGCCTTAGACTGTTTTACACTTCTGAAAGGAATTGCAAGGCTTTTCTGCAAATTGCTCAGCTCCTTTACTGATCAGACTTGTGTTCGTAGCTACTTCCAGTAATCACAACCAGGGAATAGGGAATCATGTTGTTTCTCAAGGAAAACAAATTTGAGCCAATTGTGTTTACTTTCCAAACTTGCATGTTCTGTTGTTATTCCCTCCAAATGCAATATTTAGTGAACTTACAGTGAGAAATAAATTGACACTGATCAGTCATTATTCATTTTTATGCAATGGAAACAGACAAAGCAAAACTAAGCAATAAATTCTTTTTTATTATTGCCTCTGTAAAGCTAATATTTGATACATTTGAATAGCCTAATATTAGACTTTCATTAGACTCCACATCTCTGGAAATAAAACTGATCATTTTTATATGTGCCTTCACCTAGTTATACTTCCATAAATCTTCTGTGTGCAATTATTGCAAGCACAGACATTTCCCAAAAGTTCTTGAATTATGCACAATGTAAGCAAATGTATTGCTGTTCATACAGTAAGTGAAATGGAGTAACTTAGCATAATCACATTAGGTAAAACTGCCAATAGACCATGTAATAAAGCATGTTACTCTGGGGAGAAGATTCTAATTTCAATTCTTCTGGCACAAATACAGTGATTTTTGTGGGATTTTGCAAGATTTCCTTGAAACTCATTAGATTCAGGCTCTGGCCTGTTTATTATAACTTGTGGCAGCGCCCTGCCTTAGGTGTGTGTGCTTTTATCTGGATCCCATATATTCCAGCTCTGTGTGTGGATACCTACCATTTGCTGCATAGCGGGCTTGTTTTGCTTATTCAAACATATTTGTTTTCCTTTCTTGTTTCCAGTTTATTCTTTGCTTCAGCTTTTACCAGTGGGAGCCGATGACTTACGGAGCTTACCACTACCCAGGCTGGTCCATGGTGCTCGGGTGGCTGATGCTGGCCTGCTCAGTCATCTGGATCCCAGTGATGTTCGTGATAAAAATGCATCTAGCCCCAGGCAAATTTATTGAGGTAATGTTTCTGTCGTTTTGCTGTTTAAAAATACAGCCACAGGAGACTCTCTCTTTTATTTTACATTGATTTTTGTGATATTGAATGTCTAATAGTGCTAAGATTACTTTCTGGTAAACTAGTTATTGTGTTGCCGAGAGATGCTCAGTTGATTTAAAATGTAGACCTTCTGTTCCTCATTCCTCAACAAAATGCTCCTGAATTGTGGAGCGATTTCTTTTTTGAGATCTAGGAGTCACAAATTTCATAAGTCGCGGTATGGCTTTACTGGGAGAAAGTTGTTCTAGCTTTGTTGGCCTTTTTGCAAAAGCAATGTGTAGACACAGGAAGCACCACCTGGTGATGCATGTTGTGCTGCAGGGAGCCTGGCAACCAGCACTAGGAGTTGGCAACCAGGAGTTGCCTGTTTGCAAAGTGTGGGATGCTTGGGTTCTGGAGTCATCCGGGATGCGTTTCAGGAGGTTGTGCCACTTGCTGAAGTTCAGAGATAAGATGTATGAAAAGACCTCCCACCCTACATCTCAAACCACTCATTATAAAACCTAGCTGGCAATCTTTGCTTTCACCCTTCTTCATCTTCTTCTTGAATAAGCTGATCCCTTCTGGCACCTTGGCTTAAAATAATTTCATCTGGCACTTTATTTCCAACCTGCTTGTGTTTATTTTGCAAATAGGATTCCTGAAACTTCCCCTCATTGCTGTAGAAATGTGGTGGTCACCTGCTCTCCGTCCCTGTGCCCTGTCCCTGCCTGCCACCCCCACCATTCCTGTCCCTTTCCTGATGGCTCCTCCATTCCTTGCAGGGCATCATATAGCAGTGTTTTCCTCATGTCAGCGTTTCATCCCTTCATTGCCCTCCCCATGTCTTTGGAGGGAGCTCAGTGATGTTATTTTAGATCTTCGAGGCTTTCTCAGTTCTGCCTTCTCAACACTGCATGCTGCCTGTGCTGCTCCCTCCTTGGGAGAAGAAACAGGCACTCTCTCCCCTTTCTGTAGTCACTTTTGCAGTTCAACTTTAGTGCAAAACCCAGCGGGGCAGTTTTATGCTTCAAAAACAAAAAGCAGAGAAAATGTACTAAAGCAGCAAAACCTTTTTGGTCTCTCAATATGCCACACTGCACATGCCTAAGAGAAAAGAGACCAAGCATCTCTGCTTCCCACGGAGCAAAGGAATTTCCTGGGAGAGGAATTTTCATAGCGGTGGGACACCTGAGGGAGAGATCCAGGCATGTGGTGGGCAGTGGGCAACGAGGCCACTTGTCTAAAGGGCCATTCAGCCCTTGTGCAGAGCACATGGGAGTGCCTGGGTCAGGAGACTACTGCTCCTCCTGGAAATGAGCTAATGTGGAATTAGAGTTATTTGTTCTTTGTCTCATGAGCTTCTCTCACTGAGGCAAATTGTTCTGCTTTAAAAGTTCTAATATGCATGCGTGGAACTGGCAAATATAGTGCCACAAAAATAGGGTGCTTTCCTTATTGTCCCTCCAGTTGTGCACCAAAAGATACACCCAAGAGCTGGATGTGTTTGGAAGAGGCTTTTGCTGAAGCTATTTCAGCTGTAGCCTGGTATTTTCCCGATACCGTGTCTGTTGCATAAAATTATTATGGTTGATTTGGGAGGTAAGAGTTGCAAACTGGTAATTAAGGAGAGATTAAAATAACTGATAGAGAGGTCTGATCCACTTTATTAGGTAATAAACATACAATTGTTCCCTCTTAAGTCATCAGAAATATGCTTTCTTTCCTTTTATCTCTGAATGCACCGATCAAATTGTGTATTCAATAAGGAAGTCAGTGGAAAGATTAGAAAATTTTTGCTGTTGCCACATTAACATTCTCTTCTTTCTTTTTCCCCTGCAGATAGAAATGAAACATTTTGTCATCTCAAAATTAAAATCTTTGTTCATTCATAGTGATGTACTGCTTTTTGGTCATTTGTATACTTTTGGGAAATATGCTAAACAGAAATCCAATTATTTTAATGCAGTTACCCAGTGCTTAGACCATTGGGCTAAGTAATTGTGCACATGTCCTTCAGTAAGAGAGCCTTGCAATTTGTACCAGTGGTTCTGAGCTCCCCTCAGATGGTGTGCGGGAGACTGTATAATTAAAATCTGGGCACTTTATCCTCTATTAATCTTGAAAACTTTGTGCAAAACAAACGCTGAGCAGTGGAGCATCGCAGGGCCATCATCAATAATCTTAAATGAGCCTATCCTCATTTCTTCTACTTTGTAATTCTGATCCATGATGTCAAATGAGCCTCTCTTTTCTCTTCCCTACATGGCAGCGTCTCAAGCTGGTGTGCTCTCCACAGCCTGACTGGGGCCCCTTTTTGGCCAAGCACCGCGGTGAACGCTACAGGAACATGATTGATCCGCTGGGAACCTCCTCCCTGGGACTGAAACTGCCAGTGAAGGACATGGAACTGGGGACCCAGTGCTAATGGTTATTACTAAAGGGTGGCAATAACATTGTCAACCTTTTCTGATGTTTTCCCCCCCCATTTTGTTTCCCCACAGTTTCTTTTCTTTTCTGCAGTGCCTGAAAGTGGTTGCTTAGGAAAGTAGGAATTGCTGTTGCATGCCATAAGGAAGACCTAGCTAGACCACTTCCAGGTGTAGGTGATGCCCATGACATCCTCTGTACCCAGTGCCACAGCAAAAGCACAGTGGGCAAGAGGTGACGTCCCAGGTTTTGTCAGGTGATGTAGGAATAAACAAAACCAAACTGAAAAATCTCTAAAGGAAATGATGTGCAGGGTTTGATCCATTTCCCACAAGCATCCTTGTCACAGGTGGCTATGAGGGGACTAGGATTTTGCTACCAAAGGGAGGTTCATCCCTAAATGGGCTGGAAGTGAGCAAAGAAGGGGCTCTCCTGTAGTGCTGCTGTCAATCCAGTGGAAAGCTTCTGTAGCAAGTGGGGTTGCTTTTCCTTCAATGACAACAGACCTTGACTCATCATGCCTGCTCACTTCTTTTATGGTTTACACTATCTTTGAGGGATTGTTATGTTATGTAAACAAGTGGAAACTGTTTAAACAGCACACCAAGAAGTAATGTATGGAGTCAGGACAGAAACATGATAATCCATTTGATCAAGTAGAAAAATAAGAGCAAAATTAAAAAAAACTAGTCAGCTGAGACCGGGCCTAAACTGCATTTGAGTCTAGAAGTGGTTTGGAAATGGTGCCAGAATGAGGTGCATGGGCATCACTGTTTAAAGTACTGTCATATGTTCCTTTTGATAATTTGACATCTGTCATTTCAATTAGAAATGCCTCACTTATACAATGTGTCTGAAAACTTGCTCCACACTAAGTGCAACTGTGGTTTTACTCATTTCAATACTCTGGACATAATTTTCCTTGTTTCTCTGCTTTTGTTTACAGTATCTCCTCAAGAAGCCATCATATAATTTGTGCCTAACTTTGTATTCTTACAGTGGTAAGTGTAGTCTAGTTACCACCTGAAAACAATTATTAGAAGTTAGATGTGCTGTTGAACTTTGTGACTCCCCATTCATTTGCCTATACACACCTTTATATAACCTATAACCCTTAGATGATGTATTCTTCTCTTTCAGCCAACGGGGAAATAGCAGGACCCCACTTGCCTATATATTATATATATAGCACGTAAATTCGTCAAAACAGTATTTTCTCTGAAATGTGCACAGGGGTGGTGGTTTGTTTATTTGTTTTGTTTTCGTTTCTGTTTTTTCCCCATTAAAGCATTTTCATTAAATAATTAAAAAAACCCCACAAACCAAAACAAATCCACAATAATTAACCAGTGCAGTCATCCACATGGTTGCAAACTTAGATATACAAAATGCAAGGGTTGGGGTGAGAGGACAATCTAGTAGATGGCCATCATAACATTGCATAGTAGTAGGACATTCTAAATCATTATATTTTAGAAACCAGATATAAGCAGCGATATGAATACTAGATTTAAATAGTTTTGTTACCTATTGGGCAGAGTAAATAATAGATCTTTTTAAGAGTACATTTATTTACCTAAATAGAAAATTAGCCCAACTTATTGTAAATGCACTAGAATGAGGGAGAAAAATATATCTTCAATAATTGGCAAAATGGTAATCTTTATTATCTTGTTATAGCCTATACATACATATATGATATTTTTTAACAGTGATCAGTGTTCATGTAGTGTGTGCTAGTGATGTTTTATGTCCCTATAAATATCTTATCAATCAGTGTAGAGATAATAATGAGCTTAGAGTAGTTTAGCCCGTTTTTTCCCTCCCCAGACACTACTGTAGTAGCCCGTAAATGTTCTTTCCTTTCAGGGGACTGTTTCTATCCCGTTCTTTTGTCTGTCTGTCTTCATATTCCAGGGTCTCAGGTAAATCCTCAGCTCATGTGTGTCTGTAGATCAGTAGGTGTGTTGTTCCATCCCGCTGAAGAAAACAAAAAACTAGACCTTAATGTAACAGTTTCACAAATTGCTAACTTCTTTTCTCCGTGTGTGTGTATATATATATGTATATGAAATATATTAATCATTTTGCTGAACTTCCTCTTTCACGGGGCAATTAGTGTTGCCAGTTCTAGGCACTGCTGGAGACCTTTAATCCTCATGCAGAACAAGTGAAGCGCTATCAGGGGCTGTCACCCAGGGAAAGGAGGGCAGATTCCACAACATTTTATGCTGACCCCTGAATCTCCACTCCACGGGCTCTTCTTGGTCCCTGTCTCATCCAGCAGCCAGACAGGACCCCCCTGTGAGCTTCTCTGCCTTAAAGCTGTGCCCCCTTGTTTCAGCTTCACCTGCTGTTTTAATCAAGGACTTGTTATTCTTCTGGCTTTTATTTTCCTGACAGAGGCAGGTTGGAGAAGCCATGCTCTCTTTGATCTCATGAAGGTCCATAAAGACGGGGCTGGAAATTTGGTCCCCACATCTAGGTGAGGCTGGGGGACCTTCCCTGGGTGCAGGAAGGAAACTAATGGTTTTATGATTCTAAGTCAGTACCTCTAGTAGGAATTAGGTATTTTCATCAGGATAAATCACTTTGGGCCTCTCTTCACCAATATTCCTTAGCATCTTGGTTTGATTTTTGGAGTCCAAGCCAGTTCATCTTCATTACTACTGTGATTAAAAAACAGCAACAAATATCCCTAGGTTTGGTCCTATTTTCAAAGAAGAAAACACACTCAGATAGTTTAAGGGTACTGAATCCTTTCATTTACTAGTCTGTCTCAAGACATGCATTGGAACTGAGATTAACTAATTGCAATAAAATTACCTCAGTGTAAGGATGTCAGTTACTGTCTACCTGAATTATGAAAGAGTTATCATTTGAAGGAATACTGCTGGGGTATGATATCTTTTGGCTTGGATTACCAAACCAGAATGCATATGAAATTGCAATTGAATTGCTTTCCATGATTTATGTAATTATTCTGCTTGCTTTTAATTTAGATGTTGTTCCTGTGCCTGGTAAGTCATTAGCACAGGATTAGGCTTCACTTTGAAAGTCCGTAAACAGATGACAGTGATTTTTTTTTCTAGCTGATCTTTGTCTTCAGCTTTGACCCCATTACTAGACTTTCAAAAACCTTTGGAGAAGGGGGAGAAATGCATACAAAAATGAGAAAAGATGTGAAGTTTGCACTGTCTGTTAAAAACAAGGGTGTTTTTTTTTTGTCACATTAGACTTTTTTAAAAGTATTTTACTGGCCAAATCTGAAAGTTGAAATTAAATTAACCAGCAGTGTCTTCTTTAAATGAGAAGTAATCTTGAAGTTTGGGAATGCACTTCATTTACCATATTCTAGGAAAAGTTTGCATGTACTTTGATAATTTTCTAAAACATAAATTTAGTAACTAATAACATACCAGTAAAGATATTTAAAAAAAGGAGGGGAAAAAGCCATATTAGTAAAAATGTGATGTATGTACTTGCAGATCTATTCACCTTGTGAGTAAACAATGTTTAAATTTGGTGAAATTATGATGCATATTTTTTTCTCTGAAATGAAATTGAATTTCTGGATGAGCTGAGATGCATTATTGTATGCATTAAAGATTATACCTAATGCAAATGCTTGCCATCTTCAAATTCTTTGGGGTCTTCCTAGTGTTTTTAATATGCAATGTTCAAAACCTGTGTTTCAGCTAGACAAGGCAGCACTTTGTTTCCAAAAGAAGGGTTTAACAAAATGACCTTTAATTGAGAAAGACTTGGATTGTCTTTATCTGATGTTTCAATTGAATCAAAGTAGTCTTTTGGTTAGGTTCTGCTCCACTGACCACATCAGATGTGCCTCTGCATTGAAGACCATTGCTTCTGATATGCTGTGTGACTGTCTCTCACCACCAAATTCCAGCATCTTATTGATTTTAAATACCTTGGGTCTGTGTTTTATGTACAGCTGTATGGATACTATGATTTCTTGTTGCCTGTGTTAAAGCAATTGCTTATGTATGGCAGTCATTGGTTTCCTATTGGTTTCTTATTCTGCATCTCCACTTCTTCTTGCAATCAAGGACAGAACTTGTAGGGATTGTGGGTTGCAGGCAGCAGAGCTTTTGATAAGTGGCATCCCAGAGAGCTCTGTTCTGCTATAATGCTGTTGTAAGAGACATTTGTTTCTTGGTTTGTAGTTAAGTGGTATGTACATAAGGTATCTGTAAAATGGCCAGAGCTTGACACTCCTGAGGGACTCAGGTTGATGATCTGAGGGAGGAGGGGAGGGGAATTGGGGTTTCTGCCTTTGTCACCCTCAGGCAGCCTATTGCCAAAAGAGAGAAGGTTTTCCTGATGGGTTTTAACATAATGTGAGAACCAGGTTGGATCTTAATGCTTGCAATAATTTTATTTCCCCATATCATCCAAATACATCTTCAGGTAACCATTTGCCTTATAGCTATCTTCCATTGTTAGGAAAATTATCAACTGACTAAAACATATTGTTATCTGTCCTTTATATTATGTAGTATTACCTTGTAAGGTAGATGCTTAGCTGGTATAAATTGTCACAGCTTTGTCTGGAGCTGTGACAATTTACACCAGCTGAGAATTTGCGCCCTGTGTCCTATGGCACTTTATTACGGACCCATCGCTGATGGGTTAAATCTTAATTACTTGCGTAATGTCATATATAAATATATATATATATATTTACAGGCATTCTATGGGGTACTGCTGCCTATGGATAAAGATTTGTACCCTAACCAGATCATTATAATTTTTACATTAGCTGTATGTGGAAAAGATATCTTATGTTACAAAGGATGCATCATATATATCTCATGTAGTGCATATTATAATGCTGTATGTTATTAATTTCAGAAATCATTATTCTTGAGGCCCTACCTCAAATTTTGTATTTATGTGTACAAATGCAATTTATTGTATTATATATTTGCCTAATATATTTGGATGTGATAAATTAAAATTATTCAATAATGTATGGGCTCTAAAGACTCTAA
This sequence comes from Campylorhamphus procurvoides, assembly GCA_013396655.1. NCBI lineage: Eukaryota > Metazoa > Chordata > Aves > Passeriformes > Dendrocolaptidae > Campylorhamphus > Campylorhamphus procurvoides. The sequence continues at coordinate 660,140 of WBMV01002430.1, forward strand.
ATAAATGTCCAGTGTTTAAAACAGAAAATACATCAATTTTTCTGGTGAATGAAATGCCTCTTTTTCCACCACCTCCTTCCCCACCCAACACACACCACAAACATCATTCTTACTTAACACACAGCCTTAAGGTATCTGCAGAATTGATCCATTTGATTGTTAGAAACACCGAGCAGCAACTGGAAACAGCCCTCGTGGGAAATGGGGATGTTGCACAGCTACAGAAACAAGTGTCATTTAAATGGCTGGATTCTTAACTATTGAGTGCTCTGTAGCTTGTGGAATAACAGATTGCCTAGCACAGGGCCAACTGGATTTGCTTAAATCCTTCTTATCCTATGAATTGAATCATCCCAAAGGTTGTTAAACTGTTAAAAACAACAGAGGTTCCTATCTGCTGGAGGTGCAAATGGTAGGCTTAGGGGAGGACCAAGTGAAGAAGGGAAGTGTAAGGACATGATTCCAGTCGAATTCCTGCGGTGTGGTGAGGGCAATGTGCCACAACACTGATTTGGTGAGCAGGTGCTTCCCTTCCCAGCAGCCTGCTGTGGGAATGGTACTGTTCCAACCTGTTTCACTGTTGGCAGACATGAACTTTTGAGAAACTTTCCCCAAATACAGTAGCTGAAGCACATTGTGCCAGTGTGGCATCAAATGTGTAACACCAGAGACACAAACATATTGCTGAGAGCATGATTTCAGGTGAGGGCTGGTGCTGAAGGCAGCTCAATAGCTACGAGGCAGGACTGTTTCACCAATTCTGGTTATCAATTCTCAAAAAAAAACAACTTTCCATTTCTCTGAGATGTGTGTGTGTGGGTAAAGGAGGTGGTAGGACCTGGTGATGGGAGACTCCAGTCATTCTTTGCACGTTCTACGTGCAGCCAGATTTCATCTTAGAGAAGCCTGAAGTTACCAGTGAGCATCGTGAGAGTCCTGAGAGACAGGCAAGCGTCATTAATTCCCTTTTCAGGAGATAAAACTGAGGCACATGGAATTTGTCAAATCTCCAAAGTCAACCAATGTAAGTCAATGATACAACACATTGATTTTGGGGAGTAAGAGACAGTTGTTTGCTGTCACCGTTAAGCGCTCCCACAACAAATCTTTAAACTCATGGGAACACATACAAATCCATGCCCTTTTGACTTGGTTGTATGGATTCAGCATGGCCATGTTTTAAACCAGTGTATGGTACTTAACAACTGGAAGACAGGCAGATCTTCTATCGCAGTGCTCACAGAGGTGCTTAGTTTGAAATCATTTTACTCTTCTGGCGCTGAAATTCCTATGGTCAGGGTGTAGGTTGAAGGGCGCATCTTATACCAAATAGATTAATAATTTGTTAAGTTTAGCTTAGACTTTGCAGTCTTCAAACATGTTTGGGAATTAAAAAAAGAAGCTTACTGCTCCATGACTAGGTACAGAAGTAGACAAATGATTTCTCTTTGCAAGGCTTAATTCTGGTGCATTTGTTAGGTATTTATGTAAATACAAACTCCAATATGGCTACTTTCAGCCTGTTGGACTGATTATATAGTCTCTTACAACTATTTATCAGTGTGTAAAATAGGTTTGGCATAGAGTATCCCCCCCTTCCCTTACAGCCACTCTTTTTCATCGTATTTAGGTGTATATGCTGCTGTTAATTCTTGCCCTCTACTGGTGGGCAAGCAAACTTGGCTCATATGGATTCCAAGCATCCTGGTGGAGCCAGGCTTTCCAGGGATGTGAAGCGAGATTTTCTACCCCACCAGCTGTGAGGTGGTGGGGGCTTTTTTGTTTTTCCCCAGGTGGAAGCACTGCTGTTTCCCAGCGTTTGCAGTTCAGCTGGCAAATGAGCCTGCGCATATTCAGGTACACTTGAAGCAAAATTGCCTTTTAGCCGCGGCATGAAGACAGCCTTACAACTGCTCAGAGAGACACTGGGCCTACTCAAAAACCCTTCATCAAACTATGAAGTCTCACAGCCTTTTTGGTTGGCAGGACTAACAGTTTAACACCACGGAGTTAACAGCTTTGCAATAATCTAGGTCAAAATCAAGAAGCTCTCAATGACCAACCGAGAGTGCAAGAACAATATTTCACAGGAATATCATCTGACCTAAAATCCAGCTCACTTGTCAGGACTAACATTTCACACTTGCAAAAGTGCCATCACTTTTTTTTTTAATGGCTATGAATTTTCAGGACCACAGTTTTAATTCTTACCTCAATGTTGGGCTTTTCATCTATTTATACTTCCAACAAGATCCTATCAGAAAGTCAGATTTTGTGGTGATAAAGGAAGATGATTTCTTGTCATTTAGAGGAGGTGCAAGACTGATGCTGGCTGCAGGAACGGGATTCTTGGTTTTCCATCCATTTTCCCTAACTGTTGCAAATGCTTTTAAGATTACTAATGTTCTCCAAATGTGTGATCATTTGGGCACTGAGCTGGACTATAGGAAAGAACTACATCTGTGGGACCAGATCTTTTCAGAGCACTTCCTATCAGGCTGCTTGTGTTCCTTTTTGCAGTACCTGTGAGCCTGTGGATGCTTCTGGTGAACAGAAGAACAAGTCAGTAATGGTTAGGACATTCTTTATCTATAAGATTGTTCGGGATGTGTTTGAAGCTGTGCTTTAAAGCTGTTAACATGGTGCAAATTTTTGTATGTATCCACAGTAATTTTTTTAAAATAGCATTTAATCCAGATTTAGGTTAATCAGGTCTGTTTGAGAATCTATCCATGACCAGTTTAAATTGTATATACACTAAAGACTCTGCACCAAGTGGAAAATGGAAAACCTGAGTTGAATTAGATTCAATTTGGTGTCTAGATGGATACAGGTTTTACTACCAGATAAGCACAAACAGATCTAAGCTAACAGAAATTGGATACAAAGACCTGTTTCACGGAAAGAAATCTCTTAAATAAGAGCGTAAATGCTATGCAGAACATTGATGTTATCAGCATGGAATAGAGGGGTGTGTCTTCACGTGCTGATGTACCATTGCCTCGTTTTCTCGTTGCTAGAGAAATGTAGCATATCTATGTACACACACATATACTTGTATACCATGTGTGCGCTTCTCCCTACGCCCCATGGCTGAGAGTGGTGCTAATAATAGGGCAAATCAAAGGTAAAAAGCTACAAAATCATATTTGGGG
>WBMV01002430.1:663364-674813 GCA_013396655.1 Campylorhamphus procurvoides
AAAAAAATAGATACTCATAACGTATTTATAGAGGGGGGGGGGGGGGAAAAGAAGTTGTTTTGATACACTGGAGATAAATTACTGAGGTGCTTTCTGAATGACCACTCCGGAGATTTCCTGGAGTGCATCACCTCGCTTGCAGCCAGGAACAGCTGTTTCCAGAGATCTTACTAATTAAGTCATTAGGCAACCAAGTCAGACTCTTTGCTCTTGCCAATGTAAACATGTGAATGCAAGTGTCCCCTTAAGATGGGCATGATTTTTATGGTGTCATCCTAACTTAATCGAAATGTACAGCTTATTATTTTACATTTGAGAAGGATGGAATTGGCATGGTACAGAACCAAACCACAACCAGGGGAAACAGTAGAGAGGACGATCCTCAGGCTTTACAGCTGAAATTACTTTTTTTGAACTATAGCAAAGCAAGATCAGCTAGAAATCTCATTCTGCTCCTGTTCAGTAGGGTGGGAGCGTCATCATGGCCAATAATCTCTCCTTCAAATTGAAATCAGGTGTTCCACAGGGAAGGGTCATTGCAGATAACCGAAGCATGCGGTGGTCAGTTTATTGCCAAGCATCGAGCCAAGCTGAAGGGTGGGAGGGAAAAAATATTTGAAAACAGGTTTTAAAACAGCCGTCAGAGCAGATTCTCAGGTGGTTCACAAGTACCATTAAATACTTTACCTCCCTTTTACACTTCAGACGCGTGAAATAGCAGTTAAGTACTTGAGTTGAGCAAGGACACGCAGGAAGCTGAGGAACGGTGCGGGTTTCTGTATTGTATCTCAGAACTTTTTGTTTATTCATACCGGGCATGAATTGTTAGTCAGGCTAAATAGTTAATGAGGGTTGATTGTCACGCCGGGAAGGAGGAGAGGAAGGTGTTCCCGCAGCCGGCGCGGCCGCACCTCGGACCCACCCGGGGTGGGATTCATCCCTCGGAGGGGGATTCATCCCTCGGGAGGCGCAAGGAAGGGTCTGCCGTGCGGGGCTCGGGCTGTGCGGGGCCGCCCCTGCGGGATCGCGGCCGTGCCCGTGGCCGGGCGGCGGCGCTGGCGAGGCCCGGGGGGGCCCCCGCACGTCACGNTTCCGCGGGTCCCCGCGGGGCGCGGCAGGGCCGGTCCCCGGCGGGGCGGGCGTGGGAAAGTTTTGCGAGAGCGGCGTGCGGGCTGCGCCCCGCGGGGACGGGCGGAGCGGGTGGCCCCGGGGGTCTGGCGGCGGCACCGGGCGGGATGCGGCTGGGAGTGCGCTATTCCAGCCGGTGCCGTGCCCGCCCCGTTATCCCTCCAGCGCTGCGCGACCCAAGGACCGCTTCTTGTTCCTTGCGGAGGCTTTGTTCTCTTTCCCCGGGTACCGCTCCTCCTCGGCTGGAGCTGGTGAGGGGGACGTTTCTCCGCGGTGCTTGTAGCTCTCTATTCTCAAGGAAATTACCCGGCACAATTATCAGAAGTGCAAAGGAACTCGTGTTTTATAATTAAATTCTTATAGTAATTATTACCTCGTCAAAATCTGCAGAGAGATGTGACATTAAAATAGTTGGAAGCAAAGACGAGCCGTCCCTTTTATGGTTTTATCCCTGACAGTACATAGAGAGATTTTAAATGGTCAGTAGGACCCAAAACTCTGCTATGAAAGTTCTTTGTATGCAACAATTGCCACTGAAGTTGTGAGAGGAACGAGCAAAATGCCTCTTTTCCAGCCTCCTCTTTGCCATTTGAATGACTGTACATGAGTACGTGGAAACGGCTTGATTGTGTTGAGTGTGCTTTAAGTAAAAGTTTATCCATCCCCAAATAGCACGTTACACATGTCGAGGAGATTATAAATGTGCTGCATATGTTGCATGGCTGCACATTAACTAGATGGAGCGTGGCATGATTGCTGGTGCTTGGGTGTAGGTGATAAAGGCACAAGCAGAGAATACAAGCTGTCGGAGCTGTAAGGCAGAATTAATTTCTTTTAGGGATTTCCTAGTGACATCATTCATAATTATATGGCTTAATCCTCTAATCTACTGTAGTGCCTTCAGTTCTCATTGGGCCGAATCCACCAAGTCCTGAGATGATTTCTATTCCCGCCCACCTGACTGAATCATTTGGAGTGTTGCTTGTGTAAGCCACTGATTTAAGGGGAATGGCCCAATTACTTTAAATAGGAATTGAAAGCAACATTAGCCAGAATCGGGTCCAGGCATTGGACTGTTCTCCAGTGAGAGCACACAGCTTGATGCTTAATATTTACTTCAGGAAGAAACGGTGTTTCCAGCTGCTTGTTCGACTGGGGAGAGACAGCATAAAATACTAGATGCAAGTGCGGTTGATATGCCTGTGGTTTCTTTCTGATAGACTGGGGGAGACCACAGGGGAAAAGAAGACTTGGTTATCATACTGAAGCTGCTGATTTGTTGTTTATTAATTATTAACTAGGCTTTTGAGTGCCTGCTGCAGTTTGAAGAGCCAGCTCAGGAAAACGAGTAGGTATTTAAAGCAGTGTAGGCTCTTGCTAAATAGTTGCTGTGACATTAGAGACAATCTCTGTTTTTCAAAGTGTTTTAAAAGCTGGAAGGGGGCACACTGAATCTGTCACACAGGATCCTTCATTGGCATAAATCGAAGCTTGTGGAGCTACAGTGATGTATACTTGTTGAGCCTTGGGTATTCTGGCTGGAATAAACAGCTTTAATAGAGCAGCGGAGCTACTGTGATTTATGGGAGTGCCTGTGTTTGCTTGATGTGGTTTCTGTCCTCACCCTGTTGATGACTGTGACAGAGCTTTCACTTACTTTAATGGGGTTGAGATTTGTCTTACTGGACATAGTTTGTCCTTTCTGTTGATCAGGTTTTAGTACCTACTTGACCATCCTTCATATTAGTAGGTTACTGCTGATCTGAATAGATGTAACCCTTTCAAATGAGGAACAGCATACTCTATTTCTAACAGGGACAGCAAACATTGTCTTTCCTGATAGGTAGTTCCACAGAATTTACATTGTGCTGCTTTTGTTTGCTGAATGAAAACTTTAGAAGAAATAATAAGCCCTTTCTGGTTTTGATGCTGGTGTTTATTCCAGAAGGGGAAAGTGCTCTTGGTTCATCAGCGTGGTCAGTGACAGTTGTGGTTGTTCAGTGCCTGAATATCTAAGGTGTAAGTCAAAGATAGTACTAAAAGCCTGATGATGTTGCTGGCTATCTGGGAAGTTTTTGTATGTGGAGAAGTTTGTCTGGGTTCTCTATTATTCTGTAATTTTAATTTTCTACAAAAAGGTGTTTATCGCCATATTCTTATGAAAGCATTGGGTATGTACTGTGTATGTATGGATGTGCCTGCACTCTTGGAGCTTCAGCTCCATCAGACACCTCTAGATCTTAGTTTTCTCTGTAGAATAAGGTTGCTAGAGACTTCATAAAGCTGTGTTTTCACTATTTTTATTACTCTGCCTTGTGTGGAGTAGAATTCTCTGCGTTAGCACAACACGTTTTTCCAACAAGTTTTAATGCTTGAGGAAAGGAGAAAGTGCTGTAGTACAGATGATTTGAGTAGTATATGTAACTTCTTATTCGTTCTGTACACCTCAGTAATTTCTCAGAGCCTTTCAAAGAATCAAACTAGAGCATTTGCTGCCTAACTGATCTAGAAGTACAGTCCTGGAATGGCAAATCAATCAATTGAGACCTGAATGTAAGTCCACTCAGTGGAAATCAATCTGGACGTGCTTTATAGGTAATGTCCTTGCTCTATGGAAGTCAGTGGGACTTTCACCATTGACTTCAGCTGTGTCAGGATTTCATTCTTGGAGCCTGTTCCCATTACTAATGATGTTACTGAAAAATTTCATTAGGAAAGTGTTTGGATCCCACATTTGACCTATGTATCAGGCACAGGCCTCATGTCACACTTATTGCTGTGTTGAGCGAGACAGGGAGGTCAGGCTGGCCTCTCCCCATCCCTAGAAAAAGGAGATATGTTTAATGAACTCGCTGTGCTTGTAACCATCAAGTTGCCCTGAGCTTTTCAAAACAGCAGTTTCAAACTGCTTGAGTCTATGTCTTTGCTATCAATCCCATCAGGTCTCTACTAGATCAAGGAGTGCCTGGTCTTTTCCTGGGCATAAGCCTTTTCTAAATTTTAGGTTTAGATTTGTGCTTCTCCAGTAGGGGCTCCTGGTTTAGGTGAATGTCTGTTTGTATGTAGGCTTTGGCACACTTCATAGGTACCAGTGGTGCTGAAATACAGGGGTGCCTTCCAAAGCAATACCCCAATTCTGTGAGTCACCCAAAGCTCTTAGATTACAGGATGGTGTCCTTTGCCTGACTTCCATATCTCCTCCAGGGTCCTTTTGTCCATGTGGAGGTTTGGGTTGGCTCCCTGCCAAACCCAGCTGCTGGGCACACAGGTTCCCCCTCCTGAGAGAGAAGGAAAAAAAGTACCAAAAGAAAATTGTAGTAAAAGTATATATATATTCACATATATTACAGTTATATACAATCAAACGCTATGTATATACAGAACAAGAATTCCAAACAACCCCAAAAGGGAAAAGGGGGAACGGGAAGAAAGGACAAAAATGGGTAAAACCAAACCAAAACAGATACACACACTTGAAAACTCAGGGAAAAGCTCAATAAAATAACTAACACAATAAATTCTCACCAAACTCCCCTCAAGAGAAGCAGTTTCTCCACCTCCGTGCAGCAGGGACAACAGCTCTCAGGTTGGGCCTCAGCTCATACAGATAAGAGCGATGCCAACACACCGAGACCTGCTGCCTTCCCAAGCATAGGAAAAGGAGAGAGAGGGAGGAAACCTTCTTCCTTGTCTTATATACACCTGATTATGTAAAAGAATGGTGTGGAATACCTCCTTAGTTATAACCTTGTTACCAAGGAAGGCCTAGACCATAACCAAGAAAACTAAACGACCACAGTCCAGTTGGGAAAATGGGTTGCATTTAGAGTATGAGCTGTGGGCCTGATCAGTTGGTCACAGCTAGGTAGGAAATGTGAGAGGAATTTTCAGTCCTCACGTCTCCCTGGAAATAGTGTGGCCAATAGATGAGTGCTGCAAATCTCACCGTTTTGCATAGGTGGTTATGCTTTTCTTTATATATTACTCGTTAATCTTATGAATATACTGGGTTAATGTATCAGTTTTAAAATGTTTTAATGAGTGTGTAGTAAAATCTCTGGAAAGGAAATAGTTTAATAGAAAGAATTGGAATAGAATATGGATGCTTTCCTGAAGCAGAGGTACTGTCGTGTAAGTAATTATTGTATACAGTGTATGTGTGAGTGGGAAGGTACTAGAAATGTCTGTGCTAGATATTCTTCTCCATTCTTTTCATTACCTGATTTGAAATAAAAATTGATCTAACTCTCTCTGCCTCCAACAGCTGTAGGATTTGGAATGGATCCTAACTTACAAATTGATATCATCACAGAACTGGATCTTGTGAATACAACCCTTGGCGTAACACAAGTGTCAGGACTACACAATGCCAGCAAAGCATTTTTATTCCAAGGTAAGTGAAACATCCTCAATTCTCTTATCTCACTTTCGTCTGCATGAGCTCATAAGAGCTTTGATGCTTAAGTGATTCCCTGTAATGGTGGTCTTAGTGAACTGTTGCTTTCTTTCATTTTTATTTTTTTGGAATTAGTTCTTGTTGCTTTCCTGAAATACAGATGTTATTTTGTGTGTGCTGTTAGGTAGTCAAGGTTAGAGATATTTAGAGAAGTATTTCTGGCTATGATTTCAATGTCCACAATATTTATTTCTAACTACATATGTCAAAACAGTTCCAAGGGATGAACTCTGTTGTGTTCTTGTGTGATTACACACATGCAGAGACACACACAACTAAAGCTCTGGAACTATGAGAAAGCATTTAATGTGTTGACACTGATTAGTAACACAGTCTTTCATCGACTTTGTGAAAACTGCTAAAGTGGGAAAGTAGAACTGTATTGTATTTAACTGAGTACCAGGGACCGGATAAGTCACTTTGAATTATGATTTCTAGCCCCCCTTCATTCAAGTATTCTAAGATGATGTTTGTGAAGTGTCTTAAAATGGTGTGGGTTTTTTGGTATTTTTACTGAGTGAAATTGTGGTTGTAGTTTTATCATGTATTTAAGTAGGGTCTAGATTGAGAGATGATATCCCATGGGGTGGAAGCACTGAGTTGCTACAATATGCTTATTAGGCAAGGAAGACATTTATGTCATTTGAGATTAACACGTGAATTAAAGCACGATTAGGAACATTTTTATTGTGGAAAATACCTATGTTTGTTTTTTCTTTACTGTGCTTTACTCAGTGTTGAATTGTGCATATTAGTGTCTCACTTTTTCATATCTGTCCTCTGTAGCTGTTTTTAGAGGCAAATGATTATGATCTCATTTAGCTTTAGTTCTGGATCTGCAGTGCTAACTGACTTTATTGTAAATAATAAAGGAAGTGTGTCTGTAGTCTTAGTTCATTCTTTATCTGGCCAAGGCCAGTTTAGGAGACAGAGCAGATGTGGTGAGTTGACCCTGGCTGGATGCCAGGCACCCACCAAAGCCTCCCTACTGCCCCTTGCAACTGGTTTGTGAGTTGAGATGAGGACCAGGAGAGATCACTCACCAACTACTGTCATGGGCAAAACAGACTCAGCATGGGGATAGTAACTGAATTTATTGCTAACAAAGTCAGAGCAGGACAATAAGAAATAAGAACAGACCTTAAAAATGCCTTTCTCTCACTCCTCCCTCCTTCCCAGCTTTACCTCCTCCTGCCACCATCAGTGCAGGGAGACACTGAATGGGGTTATGGTCAGTTCATCACAGGTTTGTTGTGCTGCTGCTCGGGGAGAGGAGTCCTTCCCCTGCTCCCTCTGGGCTCTCTCCCACAACTGAACTTCTCCAGCATGAGTCCATCCCACAGGCAACAGTTCTTCATGGGCTGCTGCAATGTGGGTCCCTGTTCCATGGGGTCAGTCATTCAGGCAAAGGCTGCTCCAGTGTGGGTCCCCCATAGGGTCAAGGTCCTACCAGGAAACTGTGGCCAGCGTGGCTTCCTCTCTCCACAGATCCAGAGGTCCTGCCAGGACCCTTCTCCAGCATGGGTTTCCCACAGGCTCACAGCCCTCTTTCAGGCATCCATGTGCTCTGGTGTGGGCTCCTGCCTGGGCTGCAGCTGGATCTGTGCTCCCCCATGGACCTCCAGGTCCACGGCTGCTACACCAGGGGCTTTTTCCTTTCTGGAGTATGTTATTCCAGAGGCACTAGTGTCATTCCTGCCTGGCCCAGCCTTGGCCAGTGGTGGGTCCATCCTGGAGCTGCCTGACGTTGGCTCTGCTGGACGTGGGGAGGCTTCCAGCAGCTTCCCACAGAAGCCTCCCCTGTAGTCTTCCCGTTACCAAAAGTTGGCCACACAAACACAGTACAGGCTTCTGGAGACCACCTCAGAATTTGTTTGCAGTCTCTTGTGATAGATACAAGAAGTAGCATAATTTTTACTGATTTCCAAATTAATGTCCAGAAGAGCAGCATTAATTTATTCATTTAAAGATACCAATTTTTTTTTTTGATATCCTGACTCCAGGTTTGTGTATTATGGCCGAAGAATATTAAAGTACAGTCACTTCTCTAAGGGCTGCAGTGGCCCAAACGTATTAATAATTCCTGTTGCTATTCCATGCAGCTCGTTGCAGCCGCACTGGTGAACTGCTGTGGTGAGTTTTCACAGACTGGTGGTCAGAGCTGTAGGGATGAAGTCTGAGATGTTTTTCAGGAACATGGACTGAGACCATTGATGCTGAAAGTAGCTTTGAAAGGTCAATGGTGAAGATGTTATGGATATTCTATTCTTTTTCCCTTGGTGGAATCCACCTGTAGTTTAGGAACTTAGGACTAGTGTAAAAAAAGAACTTAAAAAATTTGTATGAACAGATAAACTGAAAGGTAGATGTTCATGAGATGCAATAAATAAAAGTTCACTGTATGAAGTGAATAAACAATTTGAAGACTGTAGTTAGGTAAATAAAGGTTTTTTTCAGTTCCCACAGCAGAAATTCTTTTTGCTCATACACACAGGAATATTACCTTTAGGGTAAACCTTCCTGGATGGTGGCCAAGGAAAATTATTCTCTTCAGTTAAGCTCATCAGCCCTTGAGCTGGGAGAACACTGAAGACCTTTGCTGTGAGATGGGATGGAAGTCTGAGGCTGCCCCGTTGTCTGCTTCCCTTCTTGTTCGTATCTGTTATTTGTTAAATGTCAGCAGGATGTTGGCAGCTGAATGAATTCCCTTTTACTAACAGAGGTGACTGACTTTGCAGCTACAGTCTGGCTGTGTGCCAGGTCCTTTTACTGGAACCAGGAGATAAAAATCAGAATTAGGTATCTTGCCATACAATAAAACCAATATAGATCTTGGGGCGATGCATGAACAACTGCTGTGTCTTAAGTTAGGAGTAAAACTGTCCCGCAGAGACTCGCAAAAAACCCCCAAACTTGGCCAAAATGTCACTTCCAGAGCAGAGAAAAGGCTGAAAGTCAGTGCTTAGCTTCAAAATTCATCCTCTTGGACTAGCTATTCCAAGATGGGGTCCTTTCAGCACAGCTTGCTCTGGTTAGTCCTTCCCAGGTGTGAGTAGCCAGCGTGTTCTGTGCCTCGCTGCACCCCCTGCTCCAAGGGAGCACCTGTTTCACCTGGCAGGATGATGGCTGAACATGGAGCCACGTTAGAAGACCTCTTCCCTTGCAAGCTTTCACTGCTGAAGATTCCCTAGTTTAGGAAAGAGGAAGCATTTGTATGTTCTTTGGCACGTGCATTTTCATAGGGGCAGTTTTGCCTGCCGCCTTTGGCAGCAATGTATCAGCGATCTGAGCTTCCATAAAGGCTCCCTGTGGACCATTTTCTGTCTTGTAAGATGTATTTTCTAAAATGGTTGTAATGGAGCTGTTCAAACTGAGGGCATTCTTTTGTGTGTCCCAGCAAGTTTACGTCTTTGAGGTAGAGAAATGGTAATTTTTCCCCAGCCCAGACAGTTATGTGTCCAGGGGTAGTGAAAATATGGATGGTTCTATGCAAGATTCCTTTTCTGTGGATTAAATTACTTGAAACAGAAAGCTTTATAAGTTTTGAGCTTTTTTTTCTGTTGCATTTAGAGGCAAAAAGAGAATATGAAGTGGGATGATATGAAGACATGCACAAGAGAAAGGGAAACCTATTTTTAATTAAATTTTTGATCAGTGGTGCTAGCTCCCTGACAGTAAGTGTCATACTGCTTGTTACAGAGTTTCTGGGGAGTGATGTCATGATTTAATTTATCCTAGAGAAAATGTAGAAAGACTCTTTCCCCTGGATAATTTGTGATTTCCGTCCGCGACAATCTCAGTGAAGCTGGTGGAGTATTCTGATTTTTTTAATAATGTTAGCAATAACAGCAAAAATCATATTTCTGTGTGAAGCAGCTTTGCAGGCAAAGAAACAAATTCAACTCTGTTGCAAATTGTGTGACAGCATGGTAGAATCAAAACGGCAATTGAGAGATGTGGGTTGCCTTTGGGCAAACAAATCTGTTCCTAATTCAGAAAAGCATAGAAACTTATAATTAAGTGTAGTCAACGGAGTGGTCCTGTTGGGCATGGACTTTGATTATTTCCGCTGGATTTTTGATTGATCGGTTCCATTGTTTGTATGTTTCAGTTTCATTGTACAATGGGGATGAGAAAATCAAAAAGGCAGTGTAAGTATTGACAGTGTGAATTAGAGGAAATGTAGGTATCTGACTCATTATTGCAGTTCTGCAAACAGTCTGATTCTTAAGATCCCTAACATTGTAGTGGCTTTATCATTTATTAATTTGTACACAGAAGAGTGGGGGGAAAATGTCTTTGTGGGCAGGTGGGTTGTTCTGGCATGAAGGGACAAAGGAATGTGAGTGGAGATTCTTGACTAGAGTGCTCTTGGGAAGTGGGGAACCCAAGATCCAGGTGCCTGACCCACATCTCCTCAACTCCAACCAGGAGTCCAAAGAATTGAATGAAACGGTTCAGGGGGTGGGTGGGAAATCTACCTCAAAAGAATGTATTGAAAATATTGTTTACCTAATTCCTTACACTAATATCTTGAAAACATCGAATGAAAGACATCTGTAAGTAGTATCTTACAAACACAAACCAACAAACAGGATCAGAATCCTAGAACAGGATGACAGTGTAAATTTTAGTACATCAAGAAACACAGAGCTATGGCTCCCATGATGGGGCTCAGTCCTGTTCTCTGTTTCAGACAGCAGGGAAGCAGGGCTTGTTTCCACCCTGACTTGCCAGGATCTTGAGTTCAGTGGCAGAGAAAAGCTTTCATGATAAATAAGGCAAGAGGAAGTGCTTAACTGGCCATCCTATTTCTAGGTAAACAGCCTAATTTTTAGCTTAGGTGTTTTGTGGTTATCTTAACTAGTCTAAATTTTGTTCTATGCTCAGTTCTCATTGAGGAAGTAAAATTTTATGCCGTTTACAACTTGTATGCCACACCTCTTTCTTCTTAATTCTTGTAACAGAGAATTTACTTAAAAAACAGTTTCCCCCCCAGAATTATATTAAGGCTTTTCTGTTTCCTTTTGTTAGCAATCTGGCAGTATTTTTCAACTTGACCTTTAAATTAGGAATGGTCTTTTTTACTATGTATACTATGTTTAGCACTCAGTAAAAGAAACCACCAAGTACTGTGAAAAGTCAAAGATATATAGTCCTTTCTTCCTTGACGGCTTCTTGACTTGGATTAAACAACCAGTGGGTTTGTAAGAGAAAAGCCTGGCCCCGAGCTCCTGCAGCCCAGAGTTCAGTCATGTTCCTTATTCCCACTTTGTACTAGTGACTGCTGAGTTCTCTTCTGTGCAGTCATGGCTCCAGCAAGAAAGGTGAAAGAATAAAAAGTATCTTAAAGCACAGAGAAATGCAATGTTTTTGTGAGAAAGCGAGTGAAACTTGTTGAGTTCCTGAAACTAAAGGACTGTCCTGCTTTAGGCCAAAGAGAGATCAAAGCCACAGTCCTAAGGTGGATGGAGGCCTCCCAGAGGACTCTCTTGAGCTTCCAGGTGAAATGCAACCTTCTCTGTTGGTGTTTTCTTTCAGTGTTTTATGAATCCTGACTTTTCCAAGACTAATTCCTCACTTTGAGAGCAGCAGTGTTTCCAGATCCCACGCCAGGAGTCAGTCCCAGAAGTCAGGTTTTGCCGTGCCAGACTGAAAGAGGTTTGATTGCTGATGAGCTTTGCTATGCTTTGAGATCAGTGGATGAGGACAACTTTGTAAGCTGATCTTGTCATCAGGAGTGGGCACATACCCTTTATATCAGGAACTCTGGCTCTGCTTCTGGGAGGGGCAGTCTTCAGGACACACTTAGGTCCTGGTGATGTGTTTGGGGTAGTAGCTCAGTAAATTCACAGCCCAGGTGAG
>WBMV01002430.1:675463-795700 GCA_013396655.1 Campylorhamphus procurvoides
CACTGAGAAATCCTTTCTGAGAACCTGCTCTTACCAGGGCATGGCAGAACTGCTGGATACTCAAAGCTGATCTGCTTTCAGGGCTTGGTTGCTCCAAAGGCAACCATGGGCACCTCTGGTCCAGGCCAGGGTGTGTCTGTCTCTGCTGTGGAGGTTTGTGGGGTTGCGAGAAACAACATCCCATCCCTTGGAGAGCGAGATCCTCACCCGCACTCCATCCTTTGAGATGTCTCTCAGCTTTCCCAGGCTCCAGCCTGGCCCTTAGGAGCTGTGGTGGCTACCCACCATCCTGGAGTGTTACCAGAGAGTTCCCTTAGGGCTGTTAGCCCTTTGTGAGAGCTGCTCTGTAAGGAACTGCTGAAGGAAGAGTTTAAATAGGATCCCAACAGCTGGGCTGGCTGCACCCAGGAGGACGGAGGAAAATGGGACTTTCCTGATGAAGATGATTTCTGGGTGTGTGTCCATCAGCTGGTCTTGATCTCTTTTTGTGATCTTGAGTGCTTGTCTTGATTTCCCCCCTTCCCTCCCTGTAAACCCTTGTAAAACCTGGAAATGAGAGGGAAATAAAGGTGGAGGTTTAGGGGCAAGGACTGAGTGTGTAAATGGCAATGATGAAGGGGCTCCCCTGGGAGTGACACAGGGTGGTGCTGAGCAAAATGAACTGTGACAGGCAGGGCAAGGAAACAGCCTCAGATGGGCATGGGAAGGGGAGAGGAGAGGAGAGAACAAGCTATGCTGAGGACCTGGAGGCCAAGGAGGAGGCAGGTGATGGGCAGACAGGGAAGCTGTGACAAGGACTCTTTCTGGGGCAGTGAGGTGCAGGGATGAAGAGCACAATAAGGGGAGGTGTGGGCAGGGGCTGGGAGAAGGAGCCTGGAGAGAGGGGCACAGGGCTGTGACCTGGGTGGGAAGCCCAAGGACTGGGGTAGGACTGGGTAAAGGCTTGCTTATGGTAGAGACAGCATAGAAAAAGCACTGAAAGTTCAGATTTGGTATTGCTCTAAAGTACTCATGATATGTGCTTGTATTTAACAAATGTTTTTGGAGGATGAAACTTGGATAATGTGGAGTTTTTTTATTAGCTATTTAGAACCTTCATTTTGCTGTGCTTTGGTTGTTCACCTGTAAAGCTGAGGTACTAATGCCCTTTTCTCTAACAATTGTGGTGTGAAGGCTTCATTAATATTTGTAGAGGACTTGAATACTGTGCTGGAATAATTAACTTGGTCACGGTGCATTCTGCTTTCAGAGAAGGATTTGAATATGGCAGATTTACTGTTCAAGGTGAGCCTTGAACAATAAAAACAAAGCAAAACTTAAGAGCCTTGTTTGTTAAATAGTTTAGTTGTTTCCTTTGTGCGCTGGCTCTAAGACAGGAGCCCTCTGGAAAGAGGTGTGTGATCCTGTAATTAAGAAAAGCTTTGGAATCTGCATCCTCAGAGGGTTGAACAAGGTTTGCCTGTGATACTTAAATTCTAACATCTGCCTAACTTACAAACTATATATATACTTTTTTAGTTTAGCTAATTTTTGATGTGTTTTGTATACATAATGAATTTTTTTTTGCAGTGAAGTTTGTGTGTTCTTTTTTTTCCTTTGCAAAACTGACCATTTTCAACTGAGAGAAATGATCTGGAATTAAATAAGATGAACTAGGAGAGGATGAATGAGGTGAATCATCTTCAGTGGAGAAAATTAAAGATCACCAGAGACATAATTATTAAACAATGCTTTGAGGCTTTGAAGATACATAAACTACTGTTAACTTTGCCAGCTCCCAGAGGTAGTTTTTAAAATACTCATATATAGCTATCCTGTCTTGGCTCTTTCTTGTTTAATGTTTGAATTATGTTAGATTCCTCTCTAGGAGTCAAATTTATCCAGCATATTGGTATGAAGGTATTACATGTAAGTCATTGCAGAGTTTCTTTCTCCATATTGTCTTTTTTAAAACACCTCTATCTCCCCTTCCAAGTACATGTAGACTAAAATAGAACCCTAGTCACATTAAACAACAGTGACCAATTTCTGCTTTCAGTTTTTTTCCTCCCCGTTCGGAATGCTGTCATGCTGCCTTCTGTTACTTGACATTTTTTGGATTTCCCATCATGTCTGTAATGATTAGGAAAGAATTCTGAGCACACGTTGCCTCTGTCCTTGACAGTTATTTTTGCGTTCCTGGGAGACAATAATTGTGCTACTTGTCTATCTTCATTTGCCATGAGTGTAAGTACAGAGTGGAAGTGGGATAAGCACTTGAGTACTTTTGTAGTATGCTAAAAACCTTCAATGCTTCTGGCAACCTGTTGACAAAGTCCTGTCATGAAGATAAGCAGAAAGAAAAGAAAGTTCTCTGCTCTTCAGTGGGCTGAGGGGGAGGGATGCCGAAATTAGTTTCTGATACTGCTAGTAAGTGTTGTGTTCCATATCATGTGAGCATCTAGTTTCTTCCAATAACATAATTCAACTTAAATAAAAGTAAGAATAACAGTTTGAGTTTCTTGTATCGTCATCAAAGCGGAAACACGACACAAATTGTCTTTTTCCTGCAAAGATTTTTGCAAATGCATATTCTTAAGTCATACCGTACTGCAAGTAGTCAGGTTTTATTAACTACTTGTTTGGTAAACAAGTATTAAACTGGAGTAAGAATATTGTTCTATGGCATCTTGTCAGACAGGCTGCTCAGAGCCCTGGAAGGTTGAGGGTGAAGCAGAGTTGATACCTGAGTTGTGCTACCTTGAGGCAAATCCCTCTTGAGTATCCCTGGGTAGGGGATCCTGCCCAAGCTCAGGGCAAGTTCCTGCACCTGATATTGTAGGTCTGCTTTGCTGGACAGATGCTGGGTTAAAAGAGAGCAGAATTGGGGCATTAGTGGGCACTGCTGAGTTAAAACTGCTGGAAAGGCAGAAAAAAGGAAAAAACACTACTCAAGGATTGGGCTCTCACTGTAGGCAATGGAACAAGATGGTCAGTTATGGTGGATTTTGACCCCAAGAGCGACCTCTTAAATTTTTAAACCACTTTTAGTAGAAATTTGTTAATATCTATTTGAGAAGAATATTTACACTTGGCCTGCTTAACGAAATTACTTCTAAACAGAACTGCATCTTTTGCCTGAAAGGAAGTGGTGTTACTTAAGTTATTATCATAGGAATTTAAACACATGTAATGATGTTTGTTTTTATTATTTTTTTTAAGATTTTGTACCTTTTAAAAGTACACAAAGACAGGTATAACCAGACCTAATACAAGAGCCGGGCATGGACCATTTCCTGTGGTGAAAACCCCTGCTGTCTTGAACTATCTATCAAGAATAAAAATTAGATGCTAGTGGAGACCTCACCCTACTTCCTCTATGCCAAATTCCAGATTAGTCCTGCCACCTGTGGTGTAGGTGTATAAATGACAAAAGTGGGATATTTTTTTCTCTTACTTTTCATTTTTGCCACATAAATGGTATGAAGAGTTCATATCATACTGTGCTGGTTTATGGCATTACGTCATGTGATTGCCTTGCCTTTTGTGGCTTATTCAATGATACAAAGCACAGAATATTATTATTTTTTAAAATAGAAGAATTCATTTAGGCACCTGATGTCCACTTTAACGTTGAATGAAATCTTTAGTTGTGTGGGTTGCATACCTGCTAAACCAGCAAAGTTGATTCTGTAATTCTGACATCAGGGATCTGTGAATCACTGTTTTGGAGCAATCAGAACCGATTTTGCTTCCTAAAAAAATCTCTCGTTACAGTCTTTCTGTCCCCCATCCTCCCTCCTTTATGGTAACATTTCTTCCGTAGTTACAGCTGAGATTGCTGTGCATCCTCTGTGCTATAAATAGGAAAAACAGTATAAGATCACTACAGCTGCAGGGATTATTTTAGAGTGTCTGTCTTCCCCTTGCACATAGGAGTGATTCCTCTCTCTGAAGCTGAGTTTTCCATTCGGCATCGGTGGGAACAGACACTTCTAAAGCAGTTAAATTTGTGTTGTAAAGCTTAGTTTTGTGTAGTTCCCTTCTTTTATTTGTTCTTTTCATTTTTTTTTAAAATCTTTTGTAAGCTGGAACATAGAGATATTCTGAGCGTGAAACACGTATAAAACTGGATCTTGGAGCTTAAATGCTCATTGCTTCTATGATGAAAGGCTGTCTACAGATGGCATTCAGACCTGCCTCTGCTTCTCTCTCTCCAGTTTGGCTGATTTTGAATAATAAAGTTGAAATTTTAAAGCCTCTTCTTGGGGACTGGGGAAAATAACAAAAGCGAAGATGTGTGGAAGGAGAGTAACGTCTGTGTGTGTCGTGATTTTTGTTGGTTTGTAGAGGTCTCTATGGATGTTCATCGTGCTGTTTGGAAAATGAAGTAGCACAGCCTTAAAGCATGATATTTGTAGAATAATTTGGTAAATGCTGATGATTTGGTAACTGTGTGTTGCACTTATCCCAAGTCTTCAAGAGAGTCTGCTGACAAGTTGTGCTATGAGGACTCTGTATTTAGTTACAGCGATCTTGTTAGGGAAATGATGGAAGTAATTTAGATTTACTTCATCATAACTAATTATGAAGTCAGAACAAAAATATGTTTCTCTTTTATGGTAGTATTGCCCACATATTTAAGTCATGTCCTCTGCTTTAGCTTTTTGTTCTCTGATACTGGCACTGCTTTTAATGGTTTTTGATGTCTTGAGAGTACCAGCTTTCAGATGGGATTTTCTGCCTTTCTAACTTCATGCCAGCCTAATGGTTTCAAAATGTAATCACTAAAAAAAAGTAAACATTATTGCTGGTGTTACTGCTAACAGCAAGAAATGCAAAAAGGCGGGGACACACACATACGTGTGGCAGTTCTATTTAAATAAAAGCTTATTTTCAGAAACAAAGGCTTACGGAGAAAAAGGGAGCTCTTAGTACCCCAAGCACGTTTGCTGTTACGGATGAACCCACAGCAATGGATGCTATCAAAGTTGTCATATTTTATTCATGAGTTGTGGTATGCTTAGGTGAAATAAGAAAAGCAATGCTCCAAATCATAATTATGGTGTAAAAAGATAAAACAGTTATTATTGTGACATTTAAAAAAACCACTTAAATCTATCAAATAATTAATATAAAACTTGTAGGGAATGGCTAAGTATGTTAGCTGTCTCTATGGGTCTTTACTGGAGGTGTTGTGAAACACTTCACCAATAGCATTTATACTTATTTTGGGAGAAAGTATAAATGTGTGCTTGTGTATGTTCCAAGAAACAAAGACAACTCGAATATTGAATATAAACATAAAGAGGTTGACAGCAGAAATTATTCTTCAATAGGGAAGGGCCCTGACAAATGTATTATGCCTCATGCTATTATCATGCAGTTAATAAATAAAACAGACACCCAGGATTTAATTTGCTTTAGCAATAACATGGAAGTGATTTTTTTCCTCAGGGAAAGAAAACGGAAGAGAAAATTAGTTCATGAAACACGTATTGTTTAATGCTTACATAAATCATACCTTGAGGAAAAAAAAGAAAGATTTTAGTAATACATGAACTAAATGCTTTAAAGTAATTAAAAAATTTAGACTGTCAAGTCATTAGGAGTTTTTGAACCAAGAGAACACTTCAGCATATGCTTACTTTGAACTTTATGGATAATTTCATTGCCTTTAGTTGGATTATTCATGTGATAAAACAACAGGAAATTAAAACTTTGTGTAGGTGTAGCCAGCCCTGTGAGCTGCATTAGGCATAATAACCTCTCTCTGCAAGTGAACAAACAGAGTCGGAGATTTCAGGTGTGCTGAAACTTCCCTGTTAATGAACTATTTAAAGAGTATTTTGATTTACACATGTAAGAATCCCGGTTTTCACCAGGGAGGCAGGTTCTGATTTCTGTGTGTCCTCGCTGAAGTTGGGCTGGGATTGTCAACACAGTCAAAGTAATTCAGACATTCAGCTTCTCTCCTGCTTCAGTGGGATCTGGTACTTAAAATTTCTTTGAAATGCATTACTTGTTGACTGTATCTGTCATATTGATGTTGAGCTTAGGAATCCTAAAGTACTTCAGAAGTACTTGTGAATTATATTCATTTTTAATACAGTTGCCATAAAGTATGAGCATTATTTATTATTACCTGGAAGAAGGACGAGTGTTAAGTGAGAAATCAGAATTATTTCATATTGCTTAAAAACGGAGCAGTCTCTCTGCATGCTCTATTGAGAAAGCTTGTATTATATTTCTAGATTACAAACACACTAAGAGTTATAGTGGGAGGAGATAACTCCAAACCTATAATTCGTAGTTATTTGTAAAACTTGGCTTCTGTGTCTGATTTTTGGTTCTAGGTGCTCCTCACCTTCTGGTATCACCTTAAGTTTCCCTTAAGCAAATGCAGCCAAAAAACATGTTTTGTCAACTTCAGTAGCTATTACAATTTTTTAAAAGTAATTTCTAATTTTTTTGTGTCTGTGACATTGAGCATACCTGAAAATGTTTTGTAGAAGGGGAGGCAGGAAATTGTTTAGCCTGCTTTTGCATGGAGCCGTGTTGTTGAGTGGCTCATTACTCTGTGTGACATTAGCATTTAATATGCTCTTGAAAGAGGTCCCTGAAGTGGACACTACTCCTGCAAAACAGCACGTTGGGAATGATCCTTAGCAACTGCTTTTTCCCAGTGTTGTGTGTGTTGCCACTGGCGCTGTTCAACGTGTTGCTGGGATAGTCTGTGTTCTTTCTGCTAAAATGTTATTTTCCAAATTTACAAATAGCAGTCTTTATAGGCACAGTGGTGTGATACCTTATCTAATGTAGGTAAACAGTAGAAAAGATGATATAATCTGTGACTCCTGAACTAATTAACTAACTACACATGTAATTTGATTAACTCCCATGATTTAAGAGCAGATTATGTGCTTTTAGTGATAGTGAACTTCTGGAGCATTTCAACGAAGCACTTAATTTAAGAGATCAACCATTTGTAAATAGTCTTGATTTCAGCATGAATCCCTTGAGGAAACAACAGAGCCTACTTGAGAAGACGAGCTCTGCAGCCACTTAAAATATTTGGAAAAAGTTCAAGTGGCTTCCTGTAGTAACAGGTGATGTGCAGCCTCAGCAAGGCAATCACTGTTGATCTCACCAGCTTGTTCCAAAGCCATTTGGCTTACTACAGTTTCCTGATTGTGCTCCATAATGGCCAAATGGTTTGATGGCAGTGCCAGTCGCTGAGCTGTGAGCATACCCAGGCTGCTGCCCATCCTTCTGCTGCTGCAGGGGTGACTGCATTGCTTTCCTTGGTCATTCTGTCCATGTGGGTGGCAAAGACAAGAAGAGCCCTGGAGGGAGGAAACCCACATGAATTTTTTCCATATGGGCTTTGCTAGAGCTTTCTGCCACTTCAGGCACCTTTGGCTGTCTGGAGAAGCAGATTTGGCTGCCTTCCATCTTGTATCCATTTCCAAGTCTTGTGCAGTATCTGCTGCTCTGCCTCCAGAGTTCTCAATTTCCAGGGTTGGGTTTGAAATGCTGGTAAAGCAAACAAAGGACTTCGACTCTCTGACAGCTACTTAATTAGCATGAGTGTGGTCATTCTAGCTGGTGCTCAAGTCAAGCCAATTTTCACGAAGTGAAGAGTCTGACATTAAGCCACTAAATCAGCTAAATTATTGGTTGAGGAGAAACTGTGATTTGATAAGTATTCTCTGTTTGATTTCAGTAGTGACTCAAAGTTCTCCTGCCCCTGGCATCTGGCATTTTAGGACTGCGTTTGCAATAACTTCCTGAGGGGGTTATAAAAAGAATAGAATATTTTAAATGGTAGATTAATTTTGTTAGGAGAAACCTATTTGTAAACTAGTTTACAAACATGTATATCAAAATGACAGCAATATGAGCATGTATAGCCAGGGTAGTTTTGCATCATGCAGGAGGACAGTTTACACTGAATTACACTATTTTTCCGCCTTCTCTAGAGGAACTGCTTTTGCTGTATAGTCATGGGAACTTACCTTTGTGACATTAGCTGTTCACCCTGGTAATTGCTCCATCCTCTAATTTAATGAAAACCCATTAAACCGAAACAATAATTAAAATGAGACATCATCTCCGTAGGAGGCTTGCATATTAAAATCACCAAGCATTTCACTGCAGACGGATCTTATTCTTGAGAAACAGTGTTTGGAGCAACATGTAAAAAGTGATTTACAATGAATAATCATAATTTAGAAAGCTGTGCTGTTGAACATGATTTCCTACTGTTTACTACTGGCTCTGAGCAGATCTAGCAAGGCAAAAACATTTACCATGTCTTTTTGTGCCCATGAGAATACACAGAAGCAGAGATGTGCATGAGAGAAAACATCATGCCCTCTTTGGTCCTCCCTGGTAGAATAGTTTTTAAGGGAAGGATGAGTGTTTTGACCCCTCTCTCTGGGTTGCTGGTGGGTAGTACAGGTGGTCTTGGTCCTCACTGTTACAAAGTCTTTATTTTCTTTGCATATAAAGAGAAATTACAGTTTAAAGGGAAAAAAAATGGTGGTATCTGCAGGTAATCACATTTTGCCTTTGCTGGGTGGGGAGGGTCCCTGAAGCACTTCTGTGCTTGGCAGTGAAATGATTCTTCCTGGAGAAGACCCCCAAGGTTAGTGTTAACCTCCTTCTGGGGACTTTTGGATCTGTTTGGGGCTTGTGTGGATGGAGGAATACTCTTAGAAGAGTGGAAATGGGCATCTATCGCCAGTGGTGTTATGGGTTGTGTTTTTTTGTTTGGGGGTTGGTTGGTTGTTTGGTTTTGTTGGTGTTTGTTTTTAACCAGTTTTTCAAAAGATGTTTTGTATGACCAATGTGCAGAAGAGGAGCTGGTGCACTGGCTCCCACTTGAACTCAGAGGCTTTGGTGAAACAGCTGCCTTCAGTGAACACGAAGGGTTTTGTGATGCTGTTGTGTGTTTTCATCCTCAGCACTGTTAGGAACTGTCTGTGTTAAGAGTTGCTAGTTTTGCATCCTCCTCCTAATCTCGGGTTCATTTTTGAAAAGCTGTTGACTTAAAGTAGGGCACTGGGATGATTTTTTTTCTTTGTTTTGCTTTTTAAGTATAGATTTTGGTTTTATTGAATTTTGCCCATAGCAAGGTAAAAGCCAATATGCTGTAATATTCAATTCTTTAATTGCTGTAGCTTAAATCCAGATTCTCCGTTGCAGAGTTAATTTCTACTTGCTTGCCCAGAGTGACTGTTCAAAGGTTCTCCCGAAAGCATGTTGAAGCAAATAGCTTTAAGATGATTGAAGTTACCAATAAAGCAGTGTGTTCTGCAATATGTTCTTTGCCAAAGGAAGTAAAAGGTATTCAAGCAGGCCAGTGAAGGGTAAAATGTATCAGTTGCTTTAGAAAATGAGTTGATTCAGAACTGAATTCTAGTATTTTTCTCTAATGGGGGCATCTATTAAAGAAAAATTATTTCCCAGATGGATTGAGATTCAGCTTTTAACAACTGCTGCACAATTTTCTTCACTTAAAATTCCAGCCCAAATGGCCATGTATTTCCCTTTGTACCATTGTTGTCACTGTCAAAATAAGTTTGGCAAGACCTTTGCCTTCTTTCCTTTTCCTTCTCCAACTCATTTTGTCTGCTTCTGTGTGGTGGTAATTTTCTTATGCTGTTCCTAATGGAGCTGATGCCTGCTTCTCCCTTTTTCTTATCTGGGGCCTCCTGATACATTCTGGGTTAGAAATGGCAAAAGCCTGAGGTTTTAATTTTTAGTTGCTGGAGCTGGTTATTGATAGAGCACTGAATCCACACAGGAAGATGGGACTTGAGGGCCTAAACCAGGTTAGGCAAGGGCTGCAGCTAATCCTGATTTATTACATCTAATTTCATCTGCGTGTAGGGTTCATGTGTACCAAAGTACTTGTACATTTCATACGTGTGAGGTAAAGCTTGGCCTGGCATTGTTGGCTGCAGAACTGCATCCCTTTTTGTTTGGACTGGTTCTGGGATGCAGTGAAAACACATCTATGCTAAAATAAAAAATTGAGATTTATTTTGCGGGTGCTGATGGTGAGTATTGTGAGTAGTCGTGGATGTGGCTGAGGGTACAAGAGCTGCAGCTGGCAGGGTGCTGAGGTCTCTTCTGCAGGTGCTGAGCCCTGTGTGGGTGTAGCCCTGGGTGCTGCTTGCTCTTGTAGCCCTTTTTGGCTTGGTAGGGCTGTGCTGGTCAGGGTCTGAATGGGCTCACATGGGACAAGGCATCCACGAGAAGGCAAGGTGGTATCCCTGGGAGTGGGGGAGATGGTGCCAGGCAGGGGGATGTGGGCTGGTAGTGACTAAATTGATAGGGTTGTTTGTTCTGGCAAACTGCACCTTGGGTTTGGCACTTTTTCCTTGGACCTGCAGCTGAAGAATTAAAATCAGGCAATGAATACGCTCTCTGACATAGGGGTGTCTTGTGCTTTTGTGTTTTGATGAAGGTAGAAAGTTACCCTTACTTGATGCCCTGAGATGATTTGTGTCTCCTGGACCTTCAAATAACTGAGTATGCTTGCTTTCTTTCCTTGTTTAATTTTAGAAAGACTCTGGTATGTTTTAGAAAACCCTCCAGACAGTCAGTATTTCAAATTAAGAAAATATAATCACATAGAAGGACATATGAAAGTCATAACTGTGTTTGTTTATTTATTTTGCTGAGATTGCATTATCATTCAAGCATGAAGCGATGTTTCACTGAAGATTGCTGTATAAACCTATATTGTTCTATATTATGTAGGAAATACGACATTTCATTACAAGCAGACAGTTATTTTTATAGAGAGCATAAAAAGTATTTTGCCTTTCAGGCACCTGTGGTGAGGGGGTGTATGTATTCTCAATTTTTCTTCTTTTTTTGAAGTGTGAAAATCAACCTGAAAATAGAAAGCTCTTATTCTAAATGGATCGTACTCCCAGTTCATTTGTATGGTATTTTCTGCAGAAATCAAGCAAAACACAGAGATGATGTTCCCAGGGATGGTGTGGTGAGAGGAGGGGCAGGGCTGTCCCCTGGGGACAGGAGCTGGGTGACACAGTGGTGGCTGGGCCACGTCCTCAGTGCCTCTTGGGGTTCCTTCCCAGCATTTGGGTCCCAGGTTGGAAGCCCAGGTTTTGCTCAGCCCCCCTGTCACGTGCCATCTGAACGCTCTCCAGCCTTGGTGGGATTCTCAGATGACAAGTCTCAGTTTCAGGATATCGAGTTCCATTTGCTGCCTCACCGTGGAGTTACTGGGAAAGTCCCCGTGTAGTTTTTGACACTGAAAATCAGCATTTCTGTAGGCACTTCTGCACCTGCAAGTAAATTTGTCACCTGGCTTGCAGTAGGGATGTTCCAAGACACTGGTGAGGCATGGAACTCTTCCAAATAAATAGCACTGTACTTAGAAGTGCCTGAATTTCTAAGACTGGTTATATAACTTGCTTTGTGCCAGTTATACCAGCCCAGTGTTGCAAAGCAGTGTGTAAATACTGTATGTTATCTAGTAGTTTGAACCCAAGACTCTGAAATTTCAGAATCTTTGGATCTTACTCCTTTTAATCAGTGGGGAACAGATATCACTGTTGCATGTGGTTTTGGGGTACTCATGATTATGAAGACATGGTAGAGTATAGCACAATATTTCAAATTATGCTTCTAACTGAAGTGGGCAGTGAGTTGATTAACCACTCGTGATTCTAACTGAGAAGCCCTATAGTTTTATATAAGATTTGATGAACATATTAATAAAATTTACACAAATTTGATATTTAGTGGGATGTGACTTTATATCTGGTCCTTCCTATAATGAGAAAATGTTGTACTTTGCAAGGCTTGACTGGAGTTTTAACATAGATGTTCCACTGACAGCACTGCCTGTGCTTTCATGTGAAAGAATTTTTGAAAGCTTCAAGTCATATTTTATTTCTGGTAATTGCGAAAGCTTTAAGAAAAAATACAGAATTTTGTAAGATATGAAGGTTCTTAACCTTCAAACAGTGATCATTATCTTCATCTGTCAGACTTGGGACATTTTATCTCTGAGTTTTACTTGTACCTTGGAACTTAGTACCAGTGGATTGTCTGTCTGCAGATAGCAAACTGGATGTTGGAGAATTTATGGGTGTATGGGATATGTAGTTTTGTGTCTCCTGCATCAGCTTTTTAAAAAGCAACTACACAGTATTTATGACCAGTAATAACACCTGCTAGGTGAAGATAATGATACAGATAACAAAATCTAATAGATAAAGACAAAATCTGGTCTTCTGTGCTAGATTGTTTATTCTTCCATTCTGCTATATGGTGGCAGTGGAAATACGTTTTGTTCTTTGAAACTTGATCCTCTGTTATGATAGAAGTGGTGTTGGACAGACAAATAATTTGTTGCTGTAAAGTGGGCACTATATTTATTTATCAGGGGAACTTGAGCCTCTGGCAAAGATTTTTAAATGACTAAGTGATTTTTGATGTCTAATGTGCAGTACTTTTCAGAGGTTTTGCTTTCAGAGTGCAAGTGTGTTATGGATTCTGAGTGTGTGGACTCATTTGGAGGGCCTAAAGCTGCAAAGAAAAACTTGAGACACCCAATTACAAAACATGCTTGAATACTTTTTCCTTGGAGTTTGGTTTCAGGCCATGTCATTCCCTCAGTAGCTGAGTGCCTGAGGTTTTAGGTTGTTTTCTAAGCCAGCCTCTCCTCTTTCTGTCTGCAAAGCCTCATTTAATGACACAATGGGGTCTTTTTTAGTTTGAGTGTGTTTTGTTGCTGTTGTTGTTTTTTTCTGCAGTGAAATTCTGAATTGTAGATCTCATCACTCCTTTGTGTGTTACATCATGCATGCTGGGCCGGATTCTCAGGATTCAGCTGAGATTTGTGCCGGCATTTTTGGCTTCAAAGTAAACCTTTGGAAAGGGAGCACACGGAGTTTTATAATTGGTTGTGACATCCAGGAACGACAAGTGGCTCAGGTCTTGCAAACGTGTGACAAAGGCCCAGCATGAGAGACATGACAAGGGGCAGGAAGGTGAAATGTCCTGATTTCTCCCTTTTTGTTGTTAATTGTCTTCCATAGCGAAGATGTATAACAAAGTAAAAGGATGAGTTGAAAATAAACGTGGTGAGAGACGATGCATTTGAATCTCAGAAGATCAGATATGAGAAGGCATGATGCTGCTTGGACATCTGCAGGATCAGTGAGACTGAAATGTTTCTGGATTTGCCTGGTCAGGCTGTGGTTTAATAAATATTGTATGAGCTGTCACACTTTGCTTGTTTAAACTGAGAAATCCCTGGAACGGCAGTGGATTGCAAGCGTGTCTTGTATTTATTTCTCAGGCAGGAGCACAGCCGTATAGCATTATTAGCAATAATACATCTCTGCTTTACACTGTGCCAGGACAGGCTCCCTGTGATGTACGGTGGAGAGGTGGAAACGGAGTCAGTGGTGAAAACTGAAATTGGAGCTCAGTGAATTGTGTTGGGAGAGGCAGTGCCTGAGATTTCTCAGAATTTAGGAGCCTATTTATCTGCCTGCAGCACACCTTATTTACAGCAACTTAATCTGCCCGCAGCAGACACAAATGGCTCAGCATCCCGTCAAAAAATCCATCAGAAAATCAGTAGCTGACCAGTTGTGATCTTGCCCAAGTGACAAGTGGGTATGCTGACAGGGATGGCATTTGGGGTTTTTCATTGAAAAAATGCAGTGGTGGACCCTGGTAAATGACTCTCAAAAATGAAAAATATTCCAGTGAAAATGAAAAATGTAATCTAAATCTTTGACTTAGCATTTTTTACTGTACTGTTATTTCCCTTTCTTTTTTTCTTTTTAAAATAAAATTCTTAGATATAGAAAGAGAAATCCATGCAGCACCCCATGTGAGCGAGAAGTTAATTCAGCTCTTCAGGAATAAAAGTGAGTTCACGTTTCTGGCCACTCTGCAACAAAAGGCATCGACTTCTGGAGTTATACTCTCCATCCGAGAGTTAGAGCACAGGTAAGAGGAAATTATTTCTCTCTTGTAGCAGTAGCAATGTAAAAGGTCCTGAGCACTCAGGGGTCTGTTTGGACAGTGTGTTGAAATGGTAGATGTAAACTCTGACATGCAAGTTAGAGCCTTTCTTCATAGTTTGCAGTGTGCTACTTTCTCCTATTTGTTTTTTGTCACAGCAGGAATTCATTATTTGTTTATCCTGGCCTGTAAAATAACTTAGAGAAAGATCAAAGCCAATGTAGTATAGATGCTTTGGAAGTTACAAACCTTGTAATGCAGTTTTCCTGACTAGTTTATCATATGTGCTTTGGAGTTTGCTTTCTCATGAAAGTTAAACTTGCATGTGTTTCTTGGTTCACTGTTCTGTAACATTATGAAAGAAAATGTTTTCTTTAAGATTCAGCAGTTAAGCAATTAGGTTACTTGTGTTTCCATATGATGTTGTGTATGTTTGCTTCCCAATATAATACATTATATTTCTATTTCATGTATGTATTTTTTCCCTTTTTTTTCCAAGTTGTCAGTGTAGGAGGAAAGAGAGGTCTCTTTGATTAACCATTATAGTGGCAGATACCTGTTTGTTTAAAAAAAAAAGATGTATAGTTGATATTATGGTCCATAATACAACTTCAGTGATGTTTTGTTGTTTCAAAGTGTGTGTTGCATCAAATAGCCTCCTAGTTGTAACTTTGTGAATGCTTTTTGAATAATATCCTAGGTCTTGAAGGACCTTTGTGTCTAGTCTGATGACCAGAAAAAAAGACTAGTTCTAGTATTTTCTGTTGTAATACAAGTAATAGGGCATTCTTTGGTTGATTCCCTTTCAAATCTAATAGCAGTCATTTGGCAGCACTTTTTTATGAAGAAAAAAAATCCTATTGGTATTTGTCTTAATCATGTCCATGATACTCAACTGTTAGCTCAATTTCTTACCTTTTGAGAAAGTATATGAAGGAGAAGGCAGTGGCTTCATTAGGACCAAATGGTCAATGATGGCTTTTGCCAGTGCACAGCAGAGATGTCCAGATGAGGACTCTATTTCCCTATTCTAATATCACACTTCTCTGTCACCTCTACTTTCTTACTAATCTTTCTTTTACTTTATTCCTTCTTGCTTTGTTTAGGCCATTGTCTCAGTCTAGAAGAATATTGTACATTACAGAGGGATCCCTCCCTCCATCTCTTCCTGTTTTCTTGCTCTGTCATTCCTTTTGTCATTACTTTTCAATTCCTCCAAGCTCTTCCAGGCCATTGTAGTTCTCTGAAGCCATGGTTAACAGGATCATTTTGCCACGTTAAGTGTTTGTTTATTTATTTATTTCTTTGAGAATGTGGATGTTGAGGACAGCCATTGCACAAACATGCCTGCACTTGGCAAAATCCAAGGTCAAACTAGCCAGGCAGTGATGGTTATACAGTGCAAGGCACATGGATTTTTAGATATGGCATCTACTGAATGCAGCTACTCAGGTTCCCAATCTTGACAGGCAGGGGCCTGTAGAGAGATGTGCTATGCAGGAGTAATCTTGGACAAACAAAATACACTGCTGTTGCCCTCTCTGACACTGAGGTTATCTATAATATTTAAAATTACGACATCTGCTTAAAAATATATGCAGTTGAAGGATTGTGTGCTGGCCTCAGTTAAACCTTTGTAACTCTGTGTAGTAACTGAGGAAGTTTCAGTCTGTGCAGTTTGATGTAAGAGTCAAAACAGGCTTGTCCAGTGTGATCACTGTTACTTTCTGAGTGTTGGATGGATTACTGCAGTTATCCTTCTCTTTTGGACTCATTGTGTGCCACTCAGTCATTGTTTCTCAGGTTGTTACTCAGGCCTTGGTAAGGATAGTGCTTTCAAACCATTAGGTCTGTGATGACAGAAATTAATAAAGTGGAAGACAAGGGAGAAAACACTTCTTGACATTGGTGAGGAGTAGAGAACAATGGTTCAGGGCATTGCTGAAGAGACCCTGCTTACATCAGATCAATGTAATAGCAGAACTTTCAGCTTGGTATTTTGTGATGTTTCTCTAACAGCTCAGGTCGTTCTAATAGCTTTGCATGTGAACTGAAATAGGTGCAGACCCTTGTCACAGGGGAAGCCTTTTATAAATTATTGCTGCTACTAAGCTTCTGATAATTATCATGGCTCTGTTCTGGTGACATTCTTTTTTTTTTTTGGTCAAGCTTTTTCAACTTCCCCAGTGTCTATGAAAATAAACATTGTGAAGAGAACAATGAGCATCTTTATTTTTCATCATGAGTAAGATGCATGGGGAAAAAGAATAAAGATACATTTATTACTTAACCAATATGGGGTTTGACTGTGGAAAGACCAAGAATTCAGAATTCTCAGTTTCTTCTCTTTGCATAAAATAGGAGATATTTTAGTTAAGGGCATAGTGTCTTTTTAACTTCTCAGCACAGCAAAAGTGGCCAAGTTAAAAGTTCAAGCCTTCAGAACATACAGGTTGTCTGAATGCCTGAATAAAAGAAGCTGTGTTAGTTGTGGGTACCAGAGTTCATATCTCTATGGGAAGTGTCTTTTTTTGTTGTGCACAGATTTAATAGAGGAGAAACGGGTGTTATTCCAAACCACAAAAAGGTGTGTGTGTATGTAGACATGCACACAGGTGTATATATTCTAAGTTACATATGGCAGCATAACAGCATAGACAGTCACCTCATGGAAAACCATCCTTTGATGGAGTGTAAACTTTAGCGGGATTTTATTTTCCAGTTGAATGGAACTCTTAAACTGAAGATATTAAAGCAAGATTAATACAATTTTTTTTAAGTCAGTAATTCAGATATGTTATGTTGTTATTCTAAATGAATATTTCACAGCAATTAGAGATTTGCTGTTAATTTATATCGTCATTTGATGGACGGGGATTATACTACAATGATGGCAAATGCATCTTTGTTAATATTTTCTTGAATCAGTTTAATAATGATAAAGATGTTGCTTTCATGATTCAAATGCATTAAAATACAGCTTGGAAAATAAAAAATTAACGCAGATAAAGTCTAATTGAACAGTTTCATAGTTTGTGCAGACAGTTATCTGGAATACAGTGGTAAATCTGAAGATTTTATTTTTGTTCCTAAATTATAGATAATAAAATGTAATATATGATGGACAAACATGTTACTTGGGAATGCAGAAGGTGGAAACTATTTCCTGCACCGGGGAATTATGCTAGTTGATTCTTTCTAGGTGAGATTTGTGAGCTGTTTTGCTCGCAACCTTTGTCTCTTTAGGCCACCAAAACACTTGAAAAAGGCCATCTGGATGTTTAAAATCCTACACAGTGAATCCTTATTTCAAAAGTGATTAAAGTTGTCTGCCTGCTCCCTACCTGTTCTGGCCTTGCATGGTCCAGAGTCCAAGAACATAAATTAGATGGAGTCAGGATTGCCTTTCAGCTGTTTAATCTCTGGGTTTGAGATATATTGATGGTTCTTTTCCACCACTGGCCCAGATCAGTATCTGGAGAAATATATCAAGGATGTTCAGGTACCCATGTGTTATCATTCTTTCTGAAGAGTGTTTAAAAATGGGAGATCCCACCATGATAGAACTAAGAAGCGAGTCCTAAGATGAATATTTATGAGATTTTCTCACAGGGAGCAATAAAAACTTTTTTTTTCTGTTTTTTTCCCTCTTTCAGTGTGCTTATAACCCATGTCCAGGACCTGAACTCCAGAAAACTTAAGCCATGCCAAATACTTGCAAACCTGTTAGAAACCTCTAAGCTGATTGTACTGCTACAGTGAAATGGATTTATCAAGTGGAATATCTGGCACTTCACTATGCAGCAGCAAGTTGTGTTGATAGAAATATTCAGAGGGGTCTGATAAATATGTCAGGCACATAGTGAAAGATTTTTATTCCTTGCAAGTCATTTTTGGGTGGGGAGGGAAAAAAACCCTAGTACGCTTGAATATGTCCCTCCAAGTGATGCTATGAACAGCTTCTGAGACTGCTGAGGAGCAGACAGAAAGCTGTATGTTCACAAATAACAGCTGGAAGGCTACCAGACCATTATATGTTTAATTAAAAATACAAAGGGGTAATAAGCTAGTTAAATTAATCACTGAAACCTAACTGATGAAAAGAAGCCTATGCAAGCGACCTCTGACCCTAGTTGTAAACCTGAAAAATTGGATTTACTCCCTGCTATGTTTTAGATTACTCTCTGCAAGATAGGTGTACTATATTGGATTCTGAGATGCCCAGTATTCAAAAAGGGAAGAAAACTCTGCAAATGTATCCATTAACCTTTTTCTTTTAGGGTAAAGGGCACATCTTCATGAATATTTATATGTAGAATTGCTAAACTGGAAAGCTGTAAAGTATAAAGATCGAGTCTTACTTCCATCCCTCTGAAAGAGGTGATGTGAAATATGTGAGACATCTACGTGCTTTTTTCCTTCTCAAAAGGTCTTTAGAGATGCAAATGCAAATAGAATTGTGCCCACCTGCTCATGTGCTTGGGGTTAAAGTATGCAGAAGTGTAAAGTGAAGAAGTGTTCCATAAATCTTCTGCTGATTTAAGCATTGTGAAAGAGGGGTTGCTGCTTGAGGAGCTACCTTCCATCCTGTGGCTCCCTGCTGAGAGCAGGTGTTTTATGTACACTAGGCTGACAATTGTTGTCTCTCTGAAACATTACCATGCTGCTCATAAGCAGCTGTTGAAGCACATTGATTGGACCACGCTGGCAAGTGGAGAAGAATGACTGACAGTTTGAAACTCTTTAAACCCGAATTTGGACAGTGCAGAAATGTTATGGTCAGCCAGGATCAGGATGTGTGGGTCCCCCAGGAGTCTTCTCCAACATGCTGAGTTGCTCTCTTTGATTGTTTTATGGCCCTCTGATACAGGCAAAGAAGCAGAATGCCTCAAACTTACACTAAATGCATCTCTCTGAAAACTATCTGCTGATTTGGGCCGCTCATTAGGAATGTAACTATCCTGGTTAATAACACTGTTTGGTGTCGCAACATGTTATTAATGCTCATTTGTTTGGTTGGCGATCAACTGGGTGATGTACCAGGCTTTTTTTGGGTTTTGTAAGGATGCTTGTGTGCTTTCTTTGCCCCGGGCACTGCCTTTGGAAAGGGAGGAGGTGGCCGAGCCTGCCCTGATGACCGAAAGCTGCCAGGGCTGTGGCAGCAGGGCAGGCAAGGTGGAAGCTGCATGAGGCTGAGGGCATCCAGAGGGCTGGGCCTTGAGGGAGGGGAAAGGAAAACACTTATTTTCTGAGGTTCTAGGAGAAATGAGTGTGTTGTCTGCAAAATCGGGTCTGTTACCGTATGTGCAACAAGCCAATAATTACACACTTGAGAGAAACATTGATCTGTTTATTTCAGACTCGGGCAAGCCTTGGGTGCTCCGTGGTTTCCCACCTATCAAGCATGCCAATAGGACTTCCCACACCATTATTTATACATGAAAGCTCTGAGTTAGTACCTTTCCAAGTACAGCCCCTCTATTATGATTGGTTAGTAGTTTCCACACCAGTTATATAATCACAGCTAAATTCTGCATGTGCCCAAGGGAAGGGTTTTTTTGACTATAAGTGTGATCTTTAATATTATGATGAAGATAGTTCTGCCAAGGGATACATGAACCTTGAGTTTTTTGCCAAGCTGGTAATGTATACACAGACATACAAAACCATCTTGATTTACTACATCGTTTTGCTCAACTAGTTTCAGGGTGTTCTTGACCAAGGGATACTGTTTGTTCCATTGATTAAGTGTCCTTTCTTGCTAATTTAGGAAGTCTTAATTAGCCAATTTAAAGTAGATAAAGAACATGCAGATAATTTTGGCATGTTCCACATTTTGCAATATGTGGAATTGTCGTAATGTAAGAAATCACTGAAAAGCTGCTGAATTTAAGAGTGAGCTTAGAGAGAAGAACCTTTCATCTAAGGACACAGCAATTAGGGTAATTTGTTTTCAAATACTGTGGCTTTACTCAGGTGGCAGACCTCATTAGTTTAAAAAGCTGTTACCCTCTTTTGTTTAGTTAAAATCTGGTATTTAGAGGTTGTGGATTTGGGGATCCCCTGAGCCAAGCTCTGGATGCAGTGATGAGCATGAGGGAGGGAGGGACAGGACTGGGGCTATGCCTTGCTTTGGTTGCAGCTCTCCTGGGTCTTCAGCATACCCACAGGGATCCCTGACCTAATGCCAGCTCCGAGTCCCAGGTTAACCTTAGAATACCGACAGCCCCCATTCAGAATGTCCTCAGGTACGAAAGCTTTGTGGATTGCAAAGGGTCCACTGGGGAAGCAAACCTTTGGCCAGGGGTTGTACGTCATGAGCCCTTCAAGGCCAACTGCAGTGTCGTGGAATGTGTTCCGTGCTCATGTGAGTACAAGGTTGGCTTAGGGTTGGAATGGTGGAATGTAAAGAAATAATTTTCTTTTGTCAGGTTACTTTTCAGTAAAGTTAGGCAATGTTTAGTGGTTTGTGAGTTTTTTTTTTTTTTTTTTTGAGGTACAGTTGTGGAGTCATGGCTTCACCTTACTTCAAATGATGCTCTTTGCCCTGCTGGCTGTGCTAGCTCTGAAGCCTGTTAAGGTACTATACTATTTTTAGGTTCAGTGTGGTATTACCTACTTGGTTGACTAGGAATAGGAGTGAGACCAGGGCTGTTTCAGATAGAAGGCAGGTTGCAGCCACAGTGAAGATTGGTTTTTAGACATATGAAATGGAAACAAAAATGCTTAAGGTCAATCCCTACAACACATGCCATGAAAATGAGTAGCTGCTTTGTACTAGCTCTGACTCCAGCTGTCTTTTACCTGGCAGGCAGATGTTGGGGTTACTTTTTTCTTGATATGATCAAAGAAGAAAGTGAATTTGTATTTGGATGACCTTTGCCTAGTTGCAGGTACACAAAGACATCATAAAAGCTTAATGCCTTGCAGCTTGCATGCCCAGCTCCCATGTAGAAGATGTGTACAACAAAAGGCAATGTCAACAAATGTTCTGTACTAATAGATGTTAGTATTGGTGTGTTTATTGCTAAATGTTTCAAGCTACACTGGTATAACATGATTCCTGTTGTCCTCAGAGTGATCTGAATCGAAAAATAAAGTAGTTTAATTGACCAGATGTCTCAGTTTGGAAAAACCCCTCAAGATGTCTGTCAAGGAAAGTGAGGAATCCTCCTGGACTGGGAAGAGGGCCTCCCTCTCCTCAAGCCACCACAGCCATTGCAATTAAGACACTTTAGGCAGGAAATGTAGAATAGTGGATGACAGTTCTTTACTACAAATGTCCAGAATGAGAAAAAAATTAGAACAAGCAACAACACCATAACCAAAATCTTCAAACTGCTCCTGTGGGCTCTGGGGCTGCAGGCAATGGGATTCACCACACATCATTAATGGGCTCCCCCTGGCTCTGGGGCTGTGGGCATGGTCCTTGGCAGCAGCTCAGGCTTCTCCAGCCCGTGGGGGAACACGCAGATGCAGCAATGGGCAGGCAATATCAACAAGTCTCTAATGAGGGGATGAGTGGAGGCTCCCTCAACAGCATGCTGCTCAGGGGTCGCAGAGGAGATAACACAGGATGTGTAGGGTCTGGGACCACCCTAGAGCTGCTGTGAGCCCCAGCAAAGCAGCAGCTGGACACCAGAGAGATGGCACCAGAGGGGTGTGAAAACAGTCCAAAAATTAATGTAGGGCCTTCTCCCACACCATTCCCAAGCCAGTGAAAAGTGAGATGACCAGAAAAAATAAACCTTCCCCCACCAAGTTCAGACCTTTCCCAAGCCATCAGGTTGGTATTTAAGAGGTTATCAGCTACCCTTTTGTTTGTCTGGGTCCCAGGCCATCCCCTCAGGAGCCCTGCTACAGTGAACAGTGGAACAGCCCTTCCCCTTTCCACCATGGTAATGGGGAAAAGTCAATCAAGAGGTTTTACAGCATCCATGACACAAGATTTAGTTCCTCTTCCTGAAAGGATACAAGTGTTTGAAAGCATCCTATCGAGTTAGCCAACAGCACAGTGAAGTTGTGGTTTGAAAGAGTTTAGTATTACATTTTGGCAATGTTGGGTTTGCTTGTATAGAAGCAATACTTTTGGAATGGAGGAGGTGATGATAGTCTTTGTGCAATATATGGGATTCAACCTTTGCGTTTTCTTTTGTAGAAATTTAAGTCTGATTTTTCAGCAAGATACCTTCGTTGTCATAGGTGATCCTTCTATTCATGACACCTTTTGTGCTACCTGATGTCAGTCTGATTTTGCTGGTGAGCTTTGATGATATCAGTATGTAATCTCTGCCACAGCAGCACGTCTTTAATGCTGCGTAAGTGAAGGTTTGCCATGTGTGGTTTTGCTGTGCAGCCTCTCTGTATTTGAATAAGCTGTACA
Organism: Campylorhamphus procurvoides; assembly: GCA_013396655.1. Classification (NCBI taxonomy): domain Eukaryota; kingdom Metazoa; phylum Chordata; class Aves; order Passeriformes; family Dendrocolaptidae; genus Campylorhamphus; species Campylorhamphus procurvoides. The sequence goes on from WBMV01002430.1 coordinate 697,854, forward strand.
AAGTAGCTTTGGAGAGTCTGTAAGTGCATGTTAAGGGAACTTTACTGTCTTACCATCCAGGAGCCACTCTGGCAGTCAGTTTGCACCACCTGAGATTTCACTTTTGGGACCAAAACCCCCTTCTCAGCAGGCTGATAGTGCCCTGCTTGACTCCCTGTACACACCCTGCTGGCTCAGCTCCAGGTTTCCCCTAGGAGAGTCTCAGATGTTTGGATCTTAAAATAATTTAATTGTGTTACAACAGAATAACAGAGCAAGCTGGGTGACTCCAAGGAGGACCCCCAACCAAAGGGAACCCCGGAGGTTTTTAAACCCTCACAGTCCAAGTGTGTGAAAGTGTGGGGCTGTCGGCTCCTACTGTGTCTCTGAGTGTCCAGTCACCTGTCTGTACCACAGGTCTGTGTGTCCTTTGTTATGCAAAGAGTCAGCACCAGCTCATGGCCTCCTGTCCCGGGCTCCCTCCCTGCACCCCGAGCAATAAATTCCTCGAGGAATAAATATATTCCTCACCGTGTGTACATAGGGAGGACTAGGTCTGTGTGCTTGAGTGTGTAAGAGCATTTCTTGAAAATCCAGTATTTCAGTGTATGATGCCTCAGAGCTTTGGATCTTGCCCTGTTACTTTATAGTAAGTAGGTAACAAGAACAGTGCCCATGGAAGCGACTGAAATATTTGCCTTGACAGCTGCAACTTGTTCTAGTTTTGCATCCATACAGAACTGTGGTGACAACTGCAAAGTGAGTGTTTCCTTTTGTTTGAAGAGATGTATCTTTACTTTCAGAGGCACTGCTCTTCCTTGCTATGGCTTCATTGATAGGGGCAGTGGTCTTGGGTGGATCCCTGCCAGCTTATCTACAGCACAGTACCCAGTGCTTGCTCTTTTTAAAACAAGATCTCAGTTACTTTTATGCTACTGCCCAGGCTGAGCCGCTTGGCAGCCCAGCCAAAACAGTGTACCACTGTGCACACGGGCTCAACTCAGTGGCAAGGAGCAGTGAAAGGCCAAAAGTGATTGATCTGTGATTCATCACAGAATCTCTGCAGATTGAAAATCCAGAAAGCTGTGTGATAATGGATGCAGATTCATTAACTGTCTCCAAATACATCAAGAAATCTTTCTACAAAGATGCTAAAGCACAGTCTTGCCTCGAGCCATTTTTGTTGTTAAACATCATTAAATGGCACAATGCTATTGTGAAATGAAAAAGCTATGTACACAAACAAGTCCCGATTTGTGCAGAAGCTTCCTGAATTTCTAGCTGATTACATCAAATGGACGAATCTCTGGACTTCCTTGAATTTGCATTGTTATTAAAAAAAATAAGAATTGTGCCTTGACCAGACTCACAGAATTTTCCAGAAGCTTCTGTTCAGTAACAGCCTGACTCTTATGATGGCAGTGATTTTTTATTTTCCCCCCAGCATTTGGGAGACCTGACATCATAGCGTTGCTGCAGCATGGGCAAGGTGAATGGTGCTTCCACCCTTGAACTCCTGTGGTTTTGTGACCTTCGCCCACACGATGTTAAGCAGATGCACAATGTTTTGACTAGATGGCAACCCCAAGTTTGTACATATTTGCAGGGATGCCATCTGTGCCTGCTGCTTTGCCCTGGGACATCTGCTCAGTAGCTCTAAGAGCATCTGCTATAAGTGCTGGTGCTGCTCCTTGAAAGAGGCTGTGGGGCTTCATTTGGCACTTGATCAGGGATGACGGAAATTGTAAAGTCAGAATGATAACTCTGCTTTATTTATGTTTGAATGTGATAACAAGGAAGATTGCCAGAATTGAATGCAGAAAGTAGTTTTGCTTTAAGTCCTTAGAGGTCTCATTGGAGCATTTAATCTGTATTATGCTTACCCAACGATGTGCTGCTGTCTTCATTAGGGGATATTTTAGTGTTTCATGATAGGTGTTGGGTTTGTAAAGATCAGGAAATTAAGTGCTGTGTACGCTAAGGATGTACACACCTATCCCGGAGCTCTTCTTGGGGTCCTGTAGTCTGTGAGTTGTCCTTCCTTTGGCCACTTGCACAACCTGACAGCAGTAAAATCCTTGAATGAAACATCATGGTGTTAGCCACAGGATGAGATCACCTCTGTGGGTTGAGGTGATAATAGCTGAATATATTTCTTTAATGCAGATGGTGAATTAAGACAACTCACCTTGTAGAAATACTTTGCCTTTTCTGCTTGAGGCATCTTACATGTTCTTACTTAATATTGATAGGGACTTTTCCAGTATTTTGGTCATTACATCCATAGCAGGTGTTTCTGACTGAAAGTATACTTTTAGGAACCTTTTTCTCCTGGTCTGAAAGTGAAATTGAGGGATCAAATACACAGTTAAATATTGGCTATGGTGGTGACTAAAAGAAAGGGGGAAGAAAAAAAGTCATTAAACATGACTGAATCAAGCTTTATCCTCTCTCAGCAATATTTGTGTGTAAGTTATGTAGGGGTTGCAAAAACTGTCAGAAAGAATTGTAAAACATCTTGTTGGTTGTGGTATAATACTGTCCTTCTGTAAAGCACATTGCCTTAAAATATCCCAACTTCTTTTTGATATGCATAAAATCAGTCTGAATTTAGCAACATGTTTTTCACTCATGCATTGGGATTTGAATGAGAGACTGTGGACAGACCTGTAAAAAGCATTAGAATTCTCTTAACTGTACAAAAGAAGCCAGCAGAAAATTACATGCTTAGCAAATAGAGAAGTCTGCTATTGGGAGAATTTCAGCCATGGTCATATTGTATTGCTGTTCCATAAACGGCAAACTTTCTTAATACATGTGTTCAGACAATTGTGTATGTCAAAATAAACATTAACTTTTGATCGTGCCTTTTAAAAATATATTAAAAATAAATTGAGAAATAGCAAATAAAAGAAGAAACCATCACTCAGTGCTAAAAAGTCGTGAACTAGATTAGTGTCTTGCACCTTTGTTTCTTGAGAAGGGACTTGAGGAGGGCAGCAGAGGGGTGACTGTAGGACAAGCTGGCACACAGACTTCATGCAGACCTGATGCAGAAGCAGGGATAGTTGTAATACTCAGGCATGTCTCTTGGGCTTTTGCTATGGATCTCATGGCAGCATTGAAAGTTCACACATGCCTACTGATGATGCATTTATTCGGACACTCCCAGATGCTGCAATCCTTTCAGGAACCCCGATTCATTCTATTTCTATGTTTTCTTTTAGATCCTCGCAAAAAGCTGGAAAGTACCTACAAAATGCCTGTTAGAGACCAGTTCATTTTCCTGCCTCGTGTATGGCAGATTCTATTAATTTCCCCTCCTCTCCAGTTTTACCTGTTGTTTTATAGTAGGTAAAAACTTGTGCAATGGCATTTCAAGTTGAAGATGAGATAGATATTAAAAGCCACATCCATTTATTTTCTCTGGCTCTACTAATTATTTTCTCACGGGTTGATGATTTCTTGCCTGAGTTTTTTTTTTTTTTTTCTGCTTGTTTGTCTCCCATTCCACAATTTGCAGATTAGAACTTGTACACAGAGCCAGGTGCACTTACTTCCAGGAGCAAATGGCCTTTGTGTCATTGCTTTTGAAGAGGCTTTCTTTCCCTCTGTCTGGTGGGAGCAGAAAAGATGATGTTTGCTACTGAGAAAGCTGTTTGCACATGACTTCTATTTTGGTAGGGAAAAGACTATAACTATATTTCCTGAACTGTGAACATTTTGAAGTGTGTGTGTAATCAAGGTCTCATGGTGAATTTGTGCAACTCAAAAATAAAATCAATGAAAGAGTGTTGGTTTACATTACCTTCTCTTTTTAAATAGTTGAGATATAGACGTGTTGGGGGAATCCAGCTAGTTTCTGCTGTTGGGATTTTATAGACTGGTATTTACTGATGTTTGTCTGAGGGTGATTTGCAGTTGTTGAAGGGTGGTGATAAATAGGTGCAGAATTTGTCACTGAAGAGGTAAAACATGGTGTTTTATACAGTCCTGTGGCACTTAATGCATCAGGTGTACATATATAAAACCGTTAGCACTGGCTATCACAGTAAATTTCAACTAATCACTTCTGTATTATATAAATTAATCAGGAGATTGACAACAAGCTCGGTGCCTAAGCAACAAGCTACTTTCAGTGCTGAGGTAACTATTGACACTAAAGCTTGTCAGGTGAGAAGCTATGTGGCTTTGCAATTCCCCATGCTGTACAAATCATAGAGCGTAGATGTGATTAGGTGCAATATTTGACTGACCTTTCCAGGGCTGGACTGTTGCCTTTACATTAGCAAACAAATCGTTGTGAGGTGAGTGATTAACTCTGTGGCTACTGGAGATTATGAAGAATGGCCACTGGAAGCAATTTTTTTTTCCTGCAGCAGAAGCTTGTCTTGTTTTTGGGCTCTTAAGCTTCTGTAATCAACCATATAAATATATGTATATGTGTCTATATATTTCTACAAATACTTTGTGTATGAGAGACGCTAGAAGATTATGTAGCTATCCCTCATTTTTTTTTTTTTTAAGTTTTCTGTCTTCCTTTTGTGCTTTGACAGCCGACGGCATTTGCAAAACATTTAACTTTAAATATGACATCACTGTCAGTAACTCATCCTCGTGCTTTTCTGGCTTGGAAATACCAGCAGCAGTATCTTCTGTCCTGTAACTGAGCATCAAAATAAAATAATAAATCATCTTCAGATTTTTTGTGAATGTAATCTAGATATTTTATTGGTGGTGGCTATTAATTATTAATTAATCAGTGTTTTGATCTACTCTTTAGAAAACTTCTCTTTACCTGCCTTCCTTGTGCCATTATGTGCATGAAACAGGCCAATTCCTTCATCACCAACCTTTCTGATTTTTTCCCACTCTGTACTGCATGGATTTTATTTGTACCTCTGCCTGCTGTATTTTTATTCAGTTTTGGTTTTGCCTTTCCCTCCTTGTGTTTTTTACTTTGCCAAGTGAGTCTTTCATTCAGGTGACCTGATAATGCTCGTATGTTGCATGAAAAACACTTTGAAAAGGCAGTGGCAGGATGGAGGAGGGCTTGAGTTTCACTTTTGGTGAAGACTCAGTGTCTTTGTGTTCCCCTTCCTGATCTGTTGGGCTCTTCTGCAGATATTTCCAGCTAATGCTTTATCTCATAAATAGGTTCCTCTCCAAGAGCTCTGTTTTTCAGTTATAATCTAAAAAACCTCAACTTCATTGGTAAGGTCTAATCTTGAAGAAGTGCACAGACCCCGTGCCTGACCCCATGTCACTCTTGTGCAACAGGCTATTAGAGTCTGTGTGCTGCCAAGCAGTGCAAAAGGCTTGTGGGGAAAATGAAAACCAGCACTTGGATATTTATTGTTTTCTGTTGCATTTATTTTGTGGAATTGGATTTTGTTACTAGGATTTTTTCCTCCCTACTCCAAACTAGCATCTGTCTTTCAATTGCCATGTTAAATTGGTTTGCCCAATCAGGAGAACATGACATTTGGAGGTAGATGGGAATAAGGACTATCTGGACAGTGTAACATCTTCACTTATTTTAGAGTTATTTTGATTGTGAATTGAGGCCCACCCTCTTTCTATATCCAGAGCTTCATTTTAGCAGGAAAAATATTCGATATGCTGTAAATATTTGGTGAGATTCAAGAGAAGGTTTCACTATTTACACTGTCAATATGCCCTGGAAGGGCTAAATTCGCCCCAGAAAGAGAGTTGGCTCCCCCACCTCTGTGTGAAACCAGTTAATGGCCCCACTTTGTTGGCTCTGCTTGAGTGTGACAACTGTCTGAAGGTTTTGATTGTTGGATTATTTACCCTAAGCATTGAGGCACCTAATCCAGCCAGGAGGTTTTGCTGTTCTGTTGCAAAGCTGAAGGTTCATGATCACACAATCAAAGTCAGAAAATGAGTTAAGCACAATTGCATGTAGGGGAGTCCTGAAATGAAACAGCTGTTCATTTGTTTGTTTTTAAACTGGATTTGCAAGTAGTAAATACAAATATAATGATTACCTGGTGGTTTCTTACCTTAATGGCTTTTTCTTTATTTGTGGTGGTGATAGGTACAATTCTTTATTTTTCAATTTCCTACAAATCCTGCATTCATAAAAAATACTTTGATGAAAAGAATGAGGCTTGGTTTTGTGTAGTTGAACCTGTTCTGTGGGTGAAAAGAGGATTTCAGTTTCTTGGGCTAATAAATGGCACTGTGAAAATGAACTGTTTTTGTGTAATTAGTATTGCTGGTTTTGTACTGCTCTGAATGTATAGTATTCTCTACCTCTTTTAAAAAAAATTAATTAGTAGCTAATCCATGCTGAGTAGCTCTTTAGACTGTGGCCTTCTATGTGGTGTTTGCTTAAAGATGAATTAAGAACAAAGTGACAGAAATAGTGATTATATAAAAAAAATGCCACTGATTCTTGTTCATGTTTTAAATACAGCTACTTTGAACTGGAGAGCAGTGGCCTGAGGGATGAGATCAGGTATCACTACAGGTTTAATGGGAAGTCAAGAACAGAGGTGTTCCCATACCGCCTGGCTGATGGACAGTGGCATAAGATTGCTGTGTCACTTAGTGCATCCCATCTTCTGCTCCACGTGGACTGCAACAGGTAAGAAAATATGCTCAGTAACTTGTATTTCCTTAAAAAATAATTTCTACTTACACACAGGGATAAAATCGGAAAAGAAGGAGTTGTTGTTTTTTTTTTTTTTTCCAAATATATAATTCAAAAATCCTGCTCAACTGCCATGGGATAAGAAGAGGAAAACAAAGTATTAAAATGGAACAATTCATTGTGATTATGAACAAATGTGGAAAAGGTTGATTGCTGACTGGGGAGTATTGAATGTATCTGGCACCAGCTGATGTTATGTTTGCCTGTGATTGCATTTAAGTGTGATGGATCTGTGTGTTATGAGCTGTTTCACTCAGCATACCTGAAGACTTGAAGGATAGATAGATGCATCAGAGGCATTTAAATTTTATTTTACATAATCAGACAATGCACTTCTTACTGTTTTTTTTTTTTTTTCACCTGCTGCCTCACTTGGAAACTTCTAAGAAACCTGGAAGCTTCTTTTTGCATGTCTGGAACTGGTGCTTTTTATTTTCTGAAGGGTATTCAGTCTGTCATTGCATTTTTCCTTTAAAAGTTGTGAGATGGCATATTGCCAGGATTTCAAGGAATGAAAAACAGCAAACATAGCATCTCTTCTCCCTAGAATCTCTCTTGCCTTGGGACTTGATCTCACCACATATTGTAGACTTCAGACTTAGTGGTTGATGAGGAAATTCAGAGAGCTTGAAATTGGGCCTTTCAAAATAGTCTTTAGGAATGAGGAAAACAAATCATTACTTTTGTGCCTTATTGCACTGAAATTAATAAAAAAATATCCTTTGCATTCAGTGAGAGGATTAGCATATGCATTTTGGAATTGAGAGACACTCAGAGACCCCAGGAGGGGGAAGCAGATTGTGGCACTTAAATGGATAGTGTGATTGTAGCAGATATTTTTTTCTGAAGTCTTCATTTTATTCAGACAGGCAGAATAAAGTTAGATGAGTATTATAGGAGTAGGCGGTTATTGAAACATTTGAAAAGTTTAAATTTTGACCAAAGTAATTATGAGATATTGTTTTGAAAAGAATGATACAACCATTTTCTGCATCTTCATTAACTACTGAAAAATATAATCTGAAGGAATGTTGCTTATTGGATCCTTTTATGTGGACCTTAGAAGCAATTAAATGCTAAGAGTAATTTTAATTTCATCGAGGCATGAAATCTACAATTTGTAAAGATTGTCGTCATTTCACTAATTTGATTTATTTATCTTACCCTTATTTGTTTAGTTCTTATTTCTTTGCTTACAACAGTATGCTTTTTTGTTTATTGATGTACTGGGTTTAGGGACAGGTTTCTCATTATCTACTATGATATCTTTGTTTGGGTTTTTGTTTGTTCATTTCTGTCTTAAATGAAAAACAGATATGTTTTAGGAAGACCCTTTTTAGCAGACTGTTCAGCTGGCTGCTTTCTTTGACAGAATGTGAAAATAAGACAACACAAATTGACTGCCTGGTGCAGAATTCTGTCTAGGGACAAGAGAACTATACAGAGTCATGGTTGTGACCTTGTGACCTGATTTTCTTTACAGCAACAGGCAGAAATAGATAAATACAATTATGGAATGAGCTGTGCTGTCATATGAGGTGACAAATATGTGCAGCCATCCCTGTCAGGCGCTGATCCATCTAACGGTGTCCCTTAAGGTTGTACATCTCAAGGTTGCTCCCAGCATAAATCCATACCTAAATGTCTCTATTTGGCTGTGTATTTGTGGTATTTTATGATAACTGCTGTGGAAAAGTAATGGGAATAGTTCTGAAAGCATGACTTGAGGGCAGATCATAGTAGAAGTTTAAATGAGAGAAAAAGAAAAGAGAATCTTTAAGTTCCTGACCCAACTGTAGCATCACGATTCAGTTAATTAGAGAGTTTTGTGAATGTTGGTGTTAACTCCTTTATTCTATTTTAACCCTTTATATCTTTGTACTCTTCTCAGTCAACATCTTGTTCGTCTTGGCACTAGCATTGTCTGATGACACTGCAGTAAATGTTAAAGCTGTGAAAAAGAAGAGCAAGTCACTGAGGGATCCCTCTGAGCACTATTGAAAACCCTCAGCCTGCTTCGCGTTAGTTGTGACAGTGTGGTGGGACGTTCCCCCTTCCCATTCCCTCCCAGCCCCGTGGTCCCCAAGATGCCCCAGGAAAGAGACACTCAGAGACCCCAGGAGGGGGAAGCAGAGAGAGAGTTTATTCACATGGTCAGGGGTATTTAAAGGGCTTTAGGGACTTTTGGTTTCAACCAATAGAAGTTGAGGGATAACAACCAGTAGGGAAAGGGTTAACAAAGGACCAATGGAGGGGCTTCACATAGTCTTGCCAAGGCAAGTTCCTGCATACTAATCCAGGAAGATAAGAGTTGTCTCAAGGGGTCCTGGGAAGGAGAAAGGTGATTCAGGGGAAAAAAAAGGCAAAGAATCCATTTTACGGTACAATAATAGCCTCAGTTTTTAAGGCACTTTGGCTGGTTTCTTCATTTTCTTCACAGGTCTACTGCCACAGTTAGTGTTAGGAAAGCTGCAGTGGGAAGTATGCACAGAATCCAGTGCTAAGAGCTGTGGACTCTACATGTAAATGTCACCTTTTTAGGCTCTCAGCAGAGTTCAGGATGCCTAATGAGAAGTGATGCTTCCACAGACTTAGTTGAACAAGCCACAGGGAAAGAGGATATGACTGCAGTCAATATATTCACCTGTCCCATCTCCTGCAGAGATTTGGTGTCATCAGAACAAGAAATTTTGCTTGACATGTACCTATCTAGTTAAAGAAATTCTCTGTTTTTTGTTTACTGTTCTTTCTCCTGTAAAGGATAAAGCCAAAGCGAAATGGAAAAAAGAATTGGCCAACAAAATGAATGCTTACAGATTTGCCTGATTTTGTATAAATGCATTACTCCTTTTGCTTAGGGCTGGGGTAATACGTATTTGGAAGGCTGTTGTGAGCGAATGATTTGTGAATGCAGTGTTAGTAAAGTTAAGCTCTATCTCAGAGTGCATTGAAAGTGTTTGCACTGGGAAAAATAGCCAGCCACAACATAGGTTTGCTACAGGATTTGTGTTGTGATACTGAAAGGTGGTCTCTGGCCTCCAGAAACTGCAGTAGATCAGAAAGCATTGGAAATAAAGCTTTTAATTTGTAAATAGTTGAATCTACTTTTACTCTTACCAGCCTTATTGCCCACATTACTCTGATTTGTAAAATTGCTTTGACATTTGGTACTTGATTATCTTTTGGATTCAATTCAAAGTCAGCTTTGTTTTTCAGACCTGGATAGGTTAGAGAAAAGTACTTGAGAACTAGTAAAAGCCTTTAGTGCTTTTAAGAGTCATCTTTAAAACAGTGTAATTGCCTCTGTTCTAATGAGACGTGATGTCGGGGAACCATATGTATCAAAGGGGGTATATTTGCCCAAGTGGATGTAATTTTGAAATTGGCTCCTGCTGCATCTTACTTGCTCCTTTAGTGCTCCTTCAAAGAACAAGGAGTGAGATGGGAGCCGAGTTTGATGTTAGAGCTTGAAGCTGCTGACACAGGAGTCACAGAATCACAGTTTGGGTTGAATGGGGTTTAGAGATCATCCAGTTCCCCCCCCTGCCACGGGCAGGGCCACCTTCCACTACCCCAGGTTGCTCCAAGCCCCGTCCAACCTGGCCTTGGACACTTCCAGGGATGGGGCAGCCACAGCTTCCCTGGGCAGCCTGTGCCAGGGCGTGCCCACCCTCCCAGGGAAGCATTTCTTCCTCATATTTAATTTAAACCCTTTTTTCATTTTGAAGCCATTATCCTTTGTCATCTCACTTCATTCCCTTGGTCCAAAGTCCTTCTCCAGTTCTCTTTTAGCCCCTTTCGGTACTGGAAGGTGCTATAAGGTCATCCTGGAGCTGTCTCTTTTCAAGACTGAACAACCCCATCTCTCTCAGCCTGACTCCATGAGGGAGAAGGAAAATAACTCAGAGTCCAATCTGAAAACCTGTTAAATGTCACTGGACTCTTCTCACTGACTTGAAGAGCCTTTGTGCTGGGCCTGGACAGTAACCTCTGCTCAGAGATGTGCCTCAGAAGACTGACATAGGAAGCTGTGGGTGTACTTGCTAACATGCTTTTAACATTCTGGTAAGGTTCTGAAAGCTTAGAAAAATGAAAAGGCTGCATTAATTATGAATGTACTACTGATGCACAAGTAAAACCTGTGCTGAAAGTAACGTGGAAATTAAATCTCCTGCTCTTGGTAGCATCTGTGCTCCCCTGCTCTAGGCAAAAAGGGGTTGTCAGGGACTTTTTGATAAGTGTTCAGATTGAACTACAGCAACTGTGTCATTGTTAGAGGGTTCTTACATAACCAGTGGTACTAAAGGGTTAATATATAGTGAGAGAAACTCTGCCATGCATCTTCCCAGATTTGGCCTCTGTTCATACCTGCACTGTCAGGAGATTTTCAGCCTAGGGAGACTGTCAAGTCCTAGAGGATCGAATGTTTGACTTCTCTGGGAATTAGCTTCAGCTGTATAGTCTGTAACATATCCTGTGGTATCTGACAGTCCCCTGCAATGCTCGTCCCCTTCCACAGCGACAGCACAGAAATATGTTACATTTAATAGTGTTAAGAGAAGATGGAGGGAATAGCGTGGAGCCTACAATTTAAGAGGTCATAGGTACTGTATCAAAATGTGTTTATTGACAATTTAATTACAAAATAGAAATTCCAAGTGGTTTGCAGTGTGTGTGATTAATCTGGGGAGGTAAGCTTGAAAAGTGCTTGCTTTTTTAAAATTGTTTTATCATCAATCATATTACTCCAAAGGTACTCACCTATTCAGACAGTATCTGTATTCCTGTACTTGAACTCTCTCTGCAGGCACAGAAGGGAGAAAGGTGCTTTGATGCAAAAATTAATGTTTTTCCAGTGAAAATCTGTGCTGGAGTGCCTTTTTCTGTGAATACAGCCTGTGGTTTTGATGGATACTCTCAGCTTTTTGATGGAGGGGGTTGGTAAGAGCATAAGAGAATAGATTATAAAACTGGAGCAGGCTAGGATGTAGTCTCCAACTGAAAAAACATGTTGTCTGCTTCTTTTATGTTAGAACAGCACATTAGGGAATAAAAAATGCATGAGCAGTGAGAACTTTTTAATTGGAAAAATAAATAAATTAAAGTAACATCCTCCAAATATGGGAATCCAAGACCTCAGAGTTCTTATAAATAAGATATTTTGGCTGCCAACGTGAGGTTTTCAACTGATCTAAACAAAGTTCTGTGACTTCAATTAAAGTGTAATAAATTTAAAGAAGGCTAAGGGATGTATTTTAACGAGGGATTTGCTGCTTTGGTTACTGTAAAACACTTTCTCTTGAGAGAGAGGATGGCATGGTGGCAGTGTTACGCAGCTTTGTAATGTACTCTCACTATTTGAATATGATTTTGTGACCCAGATTGCTTCTCTGCTCTTTAAGCTGTAGGAGAAGCTGTTAGAGAAATGGTTACTTGGGTATGGTGCTATAACTGTGCATACAGGTGCCCCCAACTTGAGATCTGTGGTGTTGTGGATTGGACGTTGTCCCTTTTGTTTGACAGAAAGGCTGTAAACCTTTTAGCATAAGAGGGATCTTCAGCTGGCATATCACATCAGCTGCTGTCAGGCCTGTATCTTCAGAGTTACTGCAGTTAACTGCAAGGAAGTGTTCAGGATACATTCAGCATTATTTTCTTTTTAAAGAAGATTTTAATAGCCAGTGGTTTTCATTGAATGGCTAATGCATTCGGCAGAGTGGTAGCATGACCAAAGGCTGAATTATGACATGTTTTCACCCAGTCCCTAATTAAGATGAAAGGTGTTTTTTTTGTTACCCTGAAAAATCAGTTGAACTGTTTTGTATGCTGCATTGATGGAATTGAGAGAAGGCATGAGTATTGATGAAAGTTCTGAAAAAGCACTATAGAAACCAAATTTTAACAATCCGTACCTTGGCTGCCTTAGACCTTTTGACCACCCCTTGGAGGCAACAATCCCTGGAGCAGTGTGCTCCAGCAGAGAAGTCTCACATAGCTCCTGCTCACTGTGGAATCTGCATCTGCTTTGGGTTCCTTTCAGGACCTGAGCCAGGTCCTGCTGATGTCAGTAGAAGAGTAGAAGTCATTCTCCAGGAGTTCAATTAAGGGTCTTTGATAGGAGCTTGGGGCAGAATTTTAGGGACCCATGGAGCCAGAGTTTGGTAACTGCAAAGCCCAACTACTGCTGAAGACAGACTCAACAGTCTTTATGTCTGTTTTCTTCCCCTTCCCCCCCACTCTTTAAATCAGAACTGGGGACTTGTAGCGCTTTCTGGTGAATTGTGAATGTTCATAGACAGGTTGATGACTCCACCAGGGCAGGAATAATGTGCTATGGCATCTTGCATTCCTTGTAATTTTATGCTTTGGGTATGTCAGAGAGAGAATGGATGATGGTATATGAAATAATCTTAAATCAAGACAGGCAGGCCTCAAATGATTTAGTAATGTCCCAAAGGATGTGACTAGGTATATTATAAAATTCTCAAATATTTGTACATTGCTCCAATATACATGTAGATATTTATTTAATGCTAAAAGCAATAAACCCCTAAGTTGCTGTGGTTAGTTACAAAAGCAGTCTCTGACAGTTTAGCCTGCGTACTTTGAACTGTATCTGGATATTTTTCTGTGATTTTTTTTTTCCAGGGGAAATATCTTGTTACTTGGCTCTATTTTCTTTTTATTTGATGGAGTGCTGATGGGGGTCATATGGACAGAGAGGTGATCATGGTAATTTGAGAATCAACCAGACAGAGCAAATGTTTTGAGCTTTTTCCATTCAGATTATAAAAACAATTATCTTGCTCCAGGCAGACAGATTAACTGAGATCCAAGACATAAATGAACTCTTCCATTTGAAGTGGTTAGCTAAACTCTAGAGTTTAGAACTGCAAGTCACATAGGATAATACTGGACCTGAATTGAAAAATGGTAGTATAATTCAAGTTAAATACTTTTGTAAAAACTTGGGGCCTTTGCCAAAGAGCAGCTGAGAACCCCTCTGACCTATTCAACAGCTGACTTGAGGTCTGAGTCTCCATATAGCAGATAGTGCAGAGTCTTTCCAAATGATCTGAAACCTCCTGAGTGTGGTGCAATGTGGGAAGGCAGTTGAGCAAACAGGACTGAGACTGCTGAAGTTTGTGAAACCGGCCTGGAGTTTTATGAAACAGTATTTGAAGTGTCTTTCTTTGGCAATTCAGAACTGCAGTAACTCTGAAAAGAATTCTGTTTAGAAATCCAGTCTTGTCAAAATCCTCATATTGGCTGCAGGGAGGTGGAGACTGCTTGACTGCATTTATTACTACCCCAGAACCTGACAGTTCTCATCACTGCATGATTTGGTGACAGAGAAAACTGACAGCACTCCCAGGAGCAGTGGTGCAGGAGCAGTCATGCTGGTTCCTTGGGCATGGGGAGCTGGAGGCATGTGGGGTGCTCAGAGGTGGAAGGTGTCAGGGCTCAGAAACACTGAGTGTGACTGTCACGTGTCAGGGGTGTCAGGCAGTGGCACGGGTCTCACTGCAGCAGTGGTGTGGTGCCCTCTCTCACTTCACATGGTGTGTATATACACCATTTGGTGTATTTGAAGATGTGTGAGAGAGGTCTAGCCAGGCCTCCATGATGTTTGGATGGTCACTGCAGCACATAGGGGGGTCGAGTAGGCTCCATCCTGAATATGGGGACAGCAGAGTTCCTGGTACTGTGCTGTGGGCATCAGCTGCCTTGCAAATGTGCCAGCTGAGGGAATGACAAAGGCAGTCCAGACTCATGCTTCAGAAGGTGAGCTGTTTCTGGGAGCTGAGGAACACTCCATTTCTACACAGGTAAGTGTTTGGTGGGCTGGTTTGTGTATTTTTTTTGGTTTTGGTGGTGTGGGGTTTTTTTATGGTGCAAAACCCCCCAAAAACTCAGATATTGGCCTCTGCTTCCATTTTAAATATTTTAATATATGAAGAATTTCTGTGATCTGTATTAGCAATGTAATGATACATTAAAGGAGCAGTAAAGAGAGAGATAGTTTGATCCTCAGCATAGGAGTAAGGTAACATGCAACTTCCAGCCCTATAAATTGTTGTCATATCTGAGACCAGCCAGTAAATGAAAGAATCAGAAGAAGCTGCATTGCTTAATTGAGCTGCAGTTTCAGTGGCACTCTCATCAGCATGTCCATAGTGAAAGGAAATAACTAGCACTGTACCAACTAATGCAACCAGAAGGACTTCTTCAGCCTGAGCAGAATTTTTGAGTGTCAAACCGGCTACTTACCTTAAAGTGTGCTGAAAGATGTGCCAAGCAGTATCCCTGGGGACAGCCCTGGCCCCAGTGAAGCCTGCAGTGAGAACTCTTACTGACTTTAGTAGAACCCTGCTTTCACCCCCCGGGTGTGTCAGGTGTGAGAAATGGGCTCTCCCTGTGGAGTGCTTTTCTGCCTGTCTGCTGGCAGTTTCCATCTAACCTTAATTTTAGAGCCAATATAATGGCTTGTTCTATGTTTACTCTGTGTTTCATACACCTCCTCAGTCATGGCCAATTAGTTATTATGGAGAGAGTGCAATGTTACTTTTCAAACTCCTGGGACTAAACCAGGCAGTTGAAAAATAGTATGGGAGAATGGAGATGTGGGTTAGCCTGTGAACCTGCAGGAAGAGCTGAGGAACACGGAATGAGTCGGTCCCCTGTGTTGTTGCAGAGCCCCTGGTTTTGGGGGGGAGTGGCAGCTCTAGGGAGGGCAGAGTGCCATTGCACAGGCTGTGACAGCACTAATGGCAGGGCTCTGGCATCAGGGTGGCAGCAAAGGTGAAGCCTGCGATCCTCAGCCTACAGTTGCCTTCAGTCACTGCAGGGAATTGGCTCTGGAATATGGATGAGGTTATTTTATGATTACATACAAATCATTTAGTGATGACATGAAGCCCTTGATGAGATGATCCTACAACAAGATACCCCATAAAGCAATTAACTTCTCAGCAGATGAGTTTTTGGAACGGGGAAAGAACCTGTTTCATAGAAAGGTTGCTTGTGGATGGCTTGATTTTAAAATTTTCTTTTGCAGCAGTGCAGAAAGGAGTTGGAATCAAGACCCTGATTCTTCTTCACCTATCCTATTGTAGTAGGTAAATCAACTTTGGGGTTGAGAGGAGCATGAGACAGGGAAGACAAAGACTGTGTATATTTAGTGAAGAAGGGCTGTTTGGAAGCTGTGAGCTCACCGTGCCTCAGGTTCTGCTGTACCTGCCAGCTGTGAAGACCCTTGTGCTACATACAGGTCTTGGCACATCCCTTTATACAAAAGGCAGAGGTAATAAAAGAAAAATTTCAGCACTGCAAGTTCTCACTCAACAAATGCCTTGTGACAAACCCAAAAGCAATCTTAGTTTTTTTTTTAATGATTATTTATTTTTTCATGACAAAATGGAGATTTTGGTTTTACCTCTTTATTCTGGTAAAATTTTATTTTGGGGTTAATTTTGCTGCAAGACCTTAAGTACCAGTGCTTCTTTGTGCCATTATTCTGATGCACATTTTTACCCTTTTGCTTTTTGAAGTAAGATAGGCTTATTGTTTTAATACTTGCTTCACAGATATTGTAATAGAGTTTTTTATCTCATATGTATCTTTCTCTAAGGGCTTCTTGTTTAATTTGTGGGAGAGGAGCTTTTCTTTTTATATCTTGAAAGAATCAATTGAATTAATTTCTTACTCATATTTCTAGAATCTGCTTTTAATTCCTCAGGCTTGGTTTGATGATATTTGGCATCTGACATGTACTCTGAACATTTGGTTCTTCTGAGATGGGCTTTTGGTATGATGTTTGGTATTGTAACAAATGAGTGCGCTGTGCTTTTAGCTTTCTTGTTAACAGTTTGCTTAATTCTGTGGTCTGGTTTAGAACCTGAGCTTCAAAGCGTGCTGAGAATAAAGGGTGTCTTATAGTGATCCTGTGAGTTTTAGTGTTGTCTTCATTTATAAGTGTGTCTGTCTCCTTGACTGTAGTGGATACTTGTGTGCATCATAAAAACCCTACTGCTATGTGGTTTATGCTCTGGGAGTCAGACAATGATAGCTACTCACAAATGGTAAAAAGATGCCAAAATAACTTTGGAGAGTCAGAAATCTGTTTGAAAAGTGGTATTTGATCCATGTAGCTCTCAACTATATATTGAGATGTTCAAAGGTGAGTACCTAAATTCCCATTAATCCATAGGAGTTTGCACCTTTATTTTTTTAAGAAAAGTCTGGGTATGTGTATGACATTTACCTCAACACTTCAGAGGAAGGATTCTTTTGACCTAGACACCACCTTAAGCTCTGCTGAATATGGTAAAAGTTATCATCTGAACCAAACCCAGCAACAAGTACATTCCTCTTGTGCTTCTGCTACCTGTAGATTATGTCCAAGTTTTATAGGCAATGCCAGGATGAGGAACCATAATGCTATTAGCTCAGATTTACCAGTTCAAAATGTATTTTCAGAAGCACTATTAAAAGCTGAAGATTTCTGTTGGGGTTTAGTGCTGTTAGGTAGCTGAGCACCACACAGCTGCTGCCCCTACAGTGGGGTAGGGAAGAGGATTGGAAGGATGAAAGTGAGAAGGGGGGAAAAGTGAGTTGGGATAGACAGTTTAACAGGTAAAGCAAAGCAAAACAAGGAATTTGCATTTCCTGTCAGCTGGCAGGTGTTTAGCTGTTTCCTAGGAGACTAATGCTGTAACTCCAACTGTTCCCCATCCTCTTTCTCCCAGCCTCTATTGCTGAGTCATGTCATATGAAATGGGATATTCCTTGGATAAGTTGGGGTCTGCTGTCCCCCCATCCCAGCTCCTTGTGTACCCCCAGTCCACTCGCTGGTGGGGCCGTGTCAGAAGCAGAAAAGCCTTTACACTGTGCCCTGCTCAGCATTAGCTAAAACATGTGTGTGTTATCCACACTGTTTTGGTCACAAATCCAAAATATAACACCATACCAGCTGCTCTGAAGAAAATTAACTCTGTCTTAGCCAAAAGCAGTGCAGTTACCAAAGCTGAACAGTGCAATAGCCATTTGGGTATCAAACTATGTCTTGATATTGAAAGTCCTGCTTGGATCCAGTTGACCTCACAATTTGTCAGCGTTTTTTTTTGCCCTATAACTCTTGAAAAAGCAAATGGCCAAATTTGTTTCTTCTTAGAGTCTGACTCAACCTATTTTCTGTGTTTTTTTGCACTTTAACAAGTGCTGTTTTTGTTTTATGAAGATGGGTGAACACTGCAGCTCTTAGCCTAGGGCTTAGGCACAATCTTAAGATTGTTATTGTCAGGAATAATTTTTATCTGTTCTGTCATTTGCAAAGTAAATTTTGTAGTATTGACCTTGTTTGTGAAGGTCTTGGAATCTACCTTGGGATCTCCAGCTGAAAGATATTGTACAGGCGTTGTACCCTGAGAAAGAAGGATTTCTGCCCTTGTGTGGCCACGGTTGTATCATTTAGTGGGTCCTGTCCTCTACTTTGAATTGATAACAATGATTTGTTATAGTTCAGTGCTCAAGAACTGCTAAAATTCATTGATAACTTTGTAGGAAGCCAAAAAACTTACTGCGGTTTGCAGGGAAAGCCCCACATGTGCAGATAATAGCTCTGTGAATTTACATGTGAATAAACCCCCAAACCTGACAGTGAAATGTGCTCTTTTAACTATCTTTACTTGCATTTGTTTAATTTCCTCTTGTGTATTATAAAGTCTTTAAAGTTAGTCTGAATTTCTCTGGAATGAAAAAGAGGGTTTTTAAATTGAGTTTTATTTATATAAAACTTTATTTTTAAATTTAGATTTGTAGTTAGAATAATTAAAGTGAAGAGTACCTTAACTTTACCTCTGTAGTAATCCAGGAAAATCAATGAAATCATTTGGGTGACAGAGCTTGAGGAGAACTGAGCGTGCACTCTTGAGTCTTTTGCCTAACATACACTATTATTGGACACCTTCTATTTTTTTTCTCCCAGAGCTGAACAATAACTTTTGATTAAATACTTGGCAGTTACTCTGTATATTCAAAATTTAATAAGAAAAGGCTTCCCTCAAACCCCAAGATTTTAATCTAAATTGCTTTCCTCTGTTAAGTGATTGTGAACTCTTATACTATGACAGAGAAGATAGCACCAAAAAAATGAAAATTTCCCTCAGGAAGTTTATTTTTCTGAAACAAAATGCTGAAAACTGAATGAATAATTCAGCTAAGTTGCTCCAGAATTGAATGCATGTCAAACAATGCATTCTATCTGTAAATATTATCAAGAAAATCCAATCACATTGGTATTGACAGATTTTCATAGGGAAGCATATAGAAAATGAGTTGAAAGAGAAATATGTAAAGATATCCCAATATTTATTTTTAAAATCAGTTCTTAATCCTTCTGGGAGAATAGATATAAAGACAAATGCCAATATTGTATCCTAACACTTGGGACTGATATCATCAGTTTATTTATGCAGCTGGGATTCAGAAAACATGTTGGACAAACTCCTTGAAGCAGCTGATTGTTTTTACACAATGGGCTGTGTTAGGAGGCCTCACATTTGCTATTTTAGATGCACTCAGTTTTTGAAGGTTCAGCTGAAGATTAACAATGGTCAAAGGTGGTCAACACCTACAAATTAGATTTAGGAGAAAGGCTGATGCAAGACATGGGGGAACTTCCTTTTCTCCTCTGACTTCGTGTTACAGCAGTAGAGAGTGCCATTTCAAAGACTGCCATAGAAGAACTTCTCCATCCCTGTCAGCATATTTAAAGGATCTGAAGATCCAGATGGATGTACGCAGGGTAATGAACGATTGCAAGAGAGCGTCAGTTTTGAGGATCAGGCTTTGAATTGCAAAAATCTGTTTTGATGATTCACCCTGGTGTCAGGAAGGGCTCCTGTGCAGCTGTCAGAGGGGCCTTCAGAGAGTGATTCATTTGCTGTAAGATGAATCACACCCTAGAAACACTCATGTCTCTTCATTAAGTGAGGGAGTCTAGAGGACTAGCTTCACTGTAGGTATGAACTTTGGAGACATTTAAAACTGGGTGTGATAAATTCAACACCTGTTGTCGACATGGAAATTTATAGCTTTGACAAAGTACCTATGGCAGCCATATGAGGAACAAAGCAGCCTGTTCTTGCATTAATAGAGACCAGGGACTGAGAAGGGAAGTTCTTGCCGCGCCCCAGCCACAGGGCCATCCAGACCATCCAGGAGCCATTCTGGCAGTCACACCTGCACCATCCTAACTGGGATGGTGACCCTTTCATAGTGGGCAGCTCCAGTGAGGTGCCTGACTCCCTGCACACAGGGCACTTGCACAGTCAGGCCAGGTTTCCCTACTGGATCGACCCCGGGTTTCCCACAGAAGACTCACAGAAGTCCAGATCCTTCAAATAGTTTAATCTTGGTGCAATGCCTAAATAACGAAATAGCAAGTCAAGCTGGGTGTCTGTGAATAGGGACCCCAAACAAAGGAAACCATGGGATTTCATTCCTTCACAAGTTTAAATCTCTCTGGTTCAAGTCTGATTAATGCAGTTTAGGGCTGTGTGTGTTCACATATTTCACAGAACATTCTGCGTTGAAAGGGACCCACAAGGATCATCAAGTCCAGCTCCTAAATGAATGGCCCATGCAGGGATCAAACCCACCACCTTGGTGTCATTAGCACCATGCTCTAACCAACTAAGCTCACCTTAGGGTTTTCATATCTAGCTTGCAAATTTGAGAAGGCATGTTCCTATTTTAGTAATCTACTAATATTTTAGACCTGAAAGATTTTGAAAATGCCATGGTTAGGCGTGCAACTTTGTAGTCACTGTTGAATTATAGTCTATTTTAATGTTCAGAATTTTTGACAGTTGCATCTCCTGATCAGTCTGTGTCAGCTGATGTATTCTAATGCGAGCAGACATTAAGTTTATTTTCATGTTCTGCTAAATATTTCAGCAATTTCAAGAATGCTTCTGGCATGGCAAATACTGTGTGTATGAAGTAGAGCTGCATCTCCACAAAAGTGGAAATGCTCTCTAAGTGTTAACTTTTTTTAATAAAAGTTATGTGTAAGAAGTCATCTTCCCTGCAGAGATGGTTCCATGCCACGCTTTTTGCAGAGGGAGTGTGAGCCAGTGTTTGAGGCAGCTGAGCCTCAATCATGCCCAGTCTAATGGCTCAGATCTTGGACAAAGACTTTCTCTGTGATCTTGGTTATTCAGTCCTTCTCTGTTTCAGTTTGCACATGTGTAAAATGAGGATATTTCCCAGTTTTACCATTGTGTATCTTATATGTATACCATTAAACCATTGTATATTTACACATTTTAAAGATGCTCAAAATAATTTATATGAAATACGTGGAAGGGAACTGTCACGTTTTCCAACAGAGCTTGATTTC
The DNA here is from genome assembly GCA_013396655.1 of Campylorhamphus procurvoides. Classification (NCBI taxonomy): domain Eukaryota; kingdom Metazoa; phylum Chordata; class Aves; order Passeriformes; family Dendrocolaptidae; genus Campylorhamphus; species Campylorhamphus procurvoides. The sequence continues at coordinate 718,916 of WBMV01002430.1, forward strand.
TACAGAAGTTCTTCTATGCAGAGAAGGATGTGTGTGTGTGTGTATTAGCATGCAAATATTTTAGATATGCATCCTTGCAGGAACCCACTGATTATTTTATAGATTTTCTATTTTGTGCATATTTTCCTCATTATGGCAGAGATGCCTGTTTGGAATGAGTCCTTGAGGAAGGTGTTCCTGAGGATTGCATAAGAATACTTAATAAAGTGTGCAGATAGAGTAGAGGTATAGATACAAAACACATGAATATCATGGGTATTTGTCTACTAACAGATGCTTTTCTTATTACATTTTGCTAAAAGGATCAGTGGTTAGTGAATGTATTCTGAGCATGAACATTTCAAGACAGTAGGATTAGTTCATTGTTGTGTTAATCCAGTTTTATGGTTTAGCTTCTTTGAAATATGTTGGCATAAAGTAGGGGCAAATTAAGCTTTCTCTTGGGAAGTGAATGCAGTAATCATAAATCTGAAAGTCTCAAGTATGTAGTAGAGCTTCCATTAACCTGGAGACCTGGGTCTCCTCATGCTGGAGGGGCTATTCAGTCTGCAGTAGTTTTAGTGACCACAGTTCCCTAGAGTCCTCTTTCTGAGCATCCCTTTTCTTGTGAAGTGTACTGCACATTTCTCTGTGTCGGTATCAGAGCCAAATGTATTGAAAACTGGTCTCCAAGGAGCATTAGACCAGCACTTCATCAGCTGAAAGTGTATAATTCAGCCATTCATATGCCAAATACAAAGTATTGGTCAAGCAGGTATAAAGCCACAGAAGGTGACACACCTCAGCCCAGAAAGCCAAGCAAGGGAAAGTGAGTGATGTCAAAGCTTAATGTAGCCGTAAGAAAGAATATTCTTTTGTTTCTATTCAGCAACAGTATTTTTTCAGCCTGAAAAACGATTTTCCTCCAAAAGAAAACCAGTACAGGATGGGAAGCAGAGCAAGGGTTTTTCCCACTTCACAAGCATTAGTCATAAGTGAGTTTCACCTTGAAGGAGTAACTTTTCTCATTGCACTTAGAAACATGTTGCAGAATGTTCATGCTTTATGAGTTTGTCTAAGTGTAGAACCCCCCTGAAAAACCACCTGAATGATCAGTAATATTTGATAAATTTGTAAGGGATGTGCATGCATGAGTAACCCTAACTTAGGGGTGAAACACTATTCCAAATTACTTCTGCATATGCCATGGTAATGATTCTGTATTGACAGGGTGTCTTCCATACCCATGAAGTCTCCCTCCTCCTCAGAAACCTGTTCTAGGAATAAATCACCACTTAGGATGTTCTTGTGATTTAAACCATGAGCTTGGCAGGTGGGAGATGTGTCCAGTTCCTATCTCTACTCCAGCTGTGCACCAGTCAGCACAGCTGGATATCAGCTGCTAATGTGTGTAGCTGGTAAAGCCCTGTTTGCTGAGGTTTGAAAAGGGATCCATGTAGTTCCGGATTTATTTTGTTTAGCTGTTTTACAGCTCTTTAGCAGCTTCTGGTCTTACTGGAATTTTTATTCTTTTTCATTAAAGAAACAGTATATGGTGAACCATGTTCCTTGTGAGTTTTTCCTTATTTTTTTTGTTTGGTTTTGGTTATGATTTTGGTTCTTTTTGACTGATGTGCTTTTTGACCTTTTCATTTCTCAAGAATATAGAGTGGCTTATAGGAGTAGCAATAAGCTATATGTATGCTTGCTGGGGCTTTTTTTTTTGGTTGTTTTTTTGTTGTTGCAGGTATTTAACAGTATACAGTTGTTAAGTAAGTTCACATTTTTTGCAAACCAAATAGTATCAACTAAGACATCTTTTGACAAAGGAAGATAATCAAGGACTGGTCTGCATCTCACGCCTTCTCTTGAATCCTAAGCCTGTTACTACTTGAGCAGATGTTATGAGAAGAAAACAAACCAGTCTCAGATATATGTGGAATAAGGCACAAACTAAGTTTTAATTAATCCCTTAATTTAAGGTGAATACCTGTTTCAAAAATTTAATTTGAACTAGAGTAGAACAGTAGAGGAATGTGGGGAATCCTGAGCTTCTGTGTCCTGTGAATGGCACTTTCTGAAGAGACTCTGGAAAGAAGGTTGCTGCAGCCCTTTCCACACAAATTGAAAGACTCTTAAACCATTGGAAAAGTTAAGATAAGCCACTTCAGCCTGTCTCTGATTTGTCTTCCTTGCTTGCTATTGTTGAACTGTCATATAACAATGTCTGTTAGGTTTTGGGGTTTTTTTATATGCAATTTCGCACAGATATTGTAGAGTTTCTTTATCAACTTTAACTAGGCCTGGTGAATAAAAATCAAGTACTCTTCGATAAGTAGTGTTGTTGAACCTGGTCAGCACTGGGATTTTATCTGTTAGCAGAAATGGAATTCTTTAATGAATATTGACTAGCCTTTAGGAGATGAGAAATTTTCCATTTCGTTATTAACCAAATTCATGAATAAAGATGTGTTATATATAGAAAGATAAATTCCTAATATGGTAGTGCAATTCAGTGCACATGCTCTCAAGGAGCATGTCAATTCTTTGTTCCTCGTTCAGGATTTTGCAGCAGTTTTGCATTTGAGTAGACCTTCAATTTTGCATGAGGCCTCTACTTACACTTTAAAATATTGATAGAGATGGTACATGCAAAATTCCTATAATAAACTTGAGCAATAAAATTGTGAGTATTAGGAGAAGTCTTCTGACTCCTGTGCTTGCATCTTAAGCTGTAATTTTCATGTAACTGTTTTGTTCTTAGGTTTAAGATTTTCCTTCTTGTTTCTCTCTCAAAAAAAAAAAGTAAGTTTGCCTTTAGTTTTATAGATTGCTTCCATTTGGTTTTGACAAGTGGTTTACTCCTTATTTTAAAAAGCAAAAGTGAGTGGAATACATGACTCTCTACATCGACACAAAGACCTCTATTGATCTTTCTAGAAGTTCTTTAATACTGGGATGTTATTCTAGGCCTCTGCAAATATATGAATTTCCCAATGAAGTGATATGGTGGGTTTGACCCTGGCTGGACACCAGGTGCCCATTGAAGCTGCTCTGTCACTCTTCGCAGCTGGACAGGGGAGGAGAAAAAATTATAATGAAAAGCTCATGGATAAGGGCAGGGAGAGGTCAGTCACCAGTTATAGTCTTGGGCAGAACAGACTTGACTTGTGGAAATCAGTTTAATTTGTTACCAATTCAATCAGAGTAGGGTAGTCAGAAATAAAACCAAATGCCTTCCACCACCCTCCCCTCTTTTTGTCCTTGTCTTCACTCATGATTTTCTTTACCTCCCCCCCTCAAACAACACAGAGGGATGGGTAATAACCCTGCAGGGGCTCAGCTGCCTCACCAGGGTCTTTACTACAGTCCCTCCTCCCCCTCTGCTGCACTGTCCTGGGTGTCTGCAGAGTTGCTTCTCTCATATGTTCTCACTGCTCTTGTGCAGTAGGTTTTCCTCCTCCTCAGATGTGTTATCCCAGAGGCACTACCACCATTGCTCATGGGCTCAGCCTTGGCCAGCGACTCTTACATCCTGGAGCCAGCTGGCTTTGGCTCTGTTGGACATGGGGAAAACTTCTGGCAGCTTCTCACAGAAGCCACCCCCCTACCAGACCCTTGTGATGCTAACCCAATACCGGTGGCAACTTAAAACATGAAAAATAAATTGATTACACTTGGTGAGCCTGTGCTAGAAACACTTGGAGTGGAATTAGGAAGGTAACTGTGAGATGAGTTGGGTTGATCGTGTTTTTCTTTGGTGTTCATTTTTCATGTTTGTTTTAAAGCAATACCTTTAAAGAAAGAAGAAAAAATTTCACCACAGGTAATTTCACCTCTTTGAGCTAAAGGTCTTGACATGTTCAGAGTCCTTTCTATTGGCTGTCACACTAGTGTGATTACACAACAATACATGCTCCCTGAGAGCTGGATAGTAATGGAAATAGATTTCATCATCTTCTCAATAATCCTGATTAAGCATGCTGGTTTTGTTATGGAGCAGTAAGTTCATGCCTTCCTCCGATGTGACATGGCAACATGAGACTCCAAGGTCAGTAACTTTGGCCTTGAATTTTGCATGTTCTGAAATGATGATATCATTGTAGTGTTCTGTGCTCCTGGAAGAGTTGTTATGGAAACTTCATTACAGCTTTTCTAAAAATAAAGAAGCAAACCCCCAAGCAAAACCTTTTTAAAACTCCATATACTTTGTTAATTTAAAAATTGTGTGTTACAACAATTTTTCACAAATTAATTTTAGAAATTTGGTATGCAGATTGCTGCAGTCATGTGCATGTTTATGCAGTACATGAAGGTTGCTTATGGAGCTCATATTGTTGTCATTGTTAGATACCAAAGAGGTCCCATTCTGTGCCAGACCTGTGCTAGTGACAGACACAAACTGGATGTGCAGAAGTGTCACCACACATGAGCACCCAGGCTGAGTGAATTCAATAACAAGGGCAGAAAGGTCCACGTGCAAGGATGCAAAACACAAATGTAGAGGGGGAAAAAAAAGGCCGTGGGAGTAGAGTGAAATAAATTTCCTTTGCGAAGTCTATTCAGAATTCAAACCAGCCTGAAAGTCCCAAAAGGTGGTTGGATCTGGTTGGATCTTCTTGGTGACTGTACTTTGGATAGCTGAGTTTCGAGGATGAAGACTGTCCTAGACTAGGATGGTCCTATTTCATTATTTTCCCTGCTATGGTGGGTTCTGGCATTGTGTTTGTTTAGTCTAGTGCTGCACAGCTGCATATGGAGAGTTTCAATTTTATGGAGTCTTCATATGTTTGATTTTACTATCTTTTTTCCTGTATTGATATATTTATTTATTGCTTTCAAAGTTGTACTATACCCTCCTCATTACTATCAGTGGTAAATACTCTGTTTAATGAAATTTTGGGGTTTTTTTTTTTGGTCCTACTTTTCATCTTTTGTTGTTAACTGATTCTGAAAGTTTTCAGAGGAAAAAGAAAGTACAAGTAATGGCAACATATTTCCTCTACAGGATTTATGAACGTGTCATTGATCCCCCAGAAACGAATTTGACACCTGAAATAAGTTTATGGCTCGGACAGAGAAACAGGAAACATGGTTTCTTTAAGGTAAGCAGATATGAAGTGGCACATGAAGAAGAAAAATAGTAATCAAGAAGATACTTACAAGTAGTCATCTTACTCTCATGAAATACTCTACTGTATGAATTTTGGTAGAAACTGTGGACAGTTGGTAAACAGCTTGTTTACAAAGTAAAAATTTCTGATCTTGATTCCAGTTTTGGATTAGAAGGCACAGTGTTTATCTGTGCAAGGAGTCTGTAGTGCAGCAATAGGCCAATCTGCCACTCCTCGATCTGGGCATGGATTTGTTGCCAAGGTGATTTACCACCCACTCGGTTTCCCTTTGAGGCTGTCAGTTCCTAAGACAATTGTACAAGTTGCCTCTTTTCTGAGGACCTCTCCTTGGAAGTCCCCCGATTTTAACAAGTTAGGACAATTATTTTATGCTAAAATTATTTCATCATAACAGCTAACAGTATTAATTGTGAAACAGAGCTAAAAGCTGACTTTTAACTTAAATGATGGTCTGAGAGTTGCTCTGAGCCTAGAGTTCATTTCACCCTCCAGCAGCTGAGCTGTCACTGGGAAGTGAAATTGATAGTATTATTTTATTCTACAGCTGTTGGGTTTTTACCTCAGCTGCTTCCCACTATTCCACAGATGGCAAACATATGTTTATAGCTACATGGGAAAAGGAAGAAGTTATATTGGAGTTGCCCATCCTAAATTCTTATTTTGTGCAGGCAGTCAGAACCTCAGAACTCTGGGATATTGTATGTTTGTAAATTAATATTTCTATGTGTTAACACTTTGGAAACAGCAGGATAGCTAATGATATGCTAATGAACTGACAATTTTTATTGATCATAATGAAAGCTGACAAGTGCCTTAGTTTGCTTTATGCATGCTTGAATATTTTACTAACTTTCTTCAGGGCAGAAATATAATTGGTTGTGGTTTTTTTAATCCTCCTTGCAAGTTTCAGAAGTCTTACTTTTTTTTTTTTTTTACTTTACTCATTGTAAAAACTTGGGATTTTGCCAGTTTGTAAAGAATACATATCTCTTTCCATATATTTACATGCTCAGCAGGACCTCCTTTTCTTTTTCAGAGCAATTTGTTTCACTGTTTTAGCATATAAAAAATAGATATATTTTCCTTAATGTGTAAACAGAGATCTGCAGGGAAATAAGAGCGTTAAAAAAGAAATAGCATTTTCGTATGTGTGTTGAAGCCATGAAACTGTGTGTAAGAAAAAGCACTGGATAATGCTCTCAATATCATCCTTGACATTCCAAAAGTTTTCTTCCTTTAATGATAGTTAATTAATTTAGCACTAAAACACATTTTGGTCATATTCTCATGCCTATATTAGATTATAATTCTGCAGTATATCAGAAGAGGTGGGATGGATATGCTATTCCCAAGTCACTGTGACCAGCTGCTGCAATTTTTTATATTTATGCTTTTGTTCCACATTTTATTTACAGTGATTATTTCACAAGTAGCCCTGCTGTGTCTGTGACCTTGCTGGGGACTGAAGTGCTCTATGGTGTAATCAAGGGAATTGAAGTCTCACCCCTTGCTACTGGTATCTCTTACTGGTTGTAACTTACCTGCTACTACCAAGCCGTTGTTCAAACAAGACAGTGTGGTTGTAGCACAGCAGTGGTGAGAGCAAATGTGGAGCAGACTCAGATAGCTTTGTCTGCTTGCTTTGAAGGCAATCTCATGAATTACTTCCTTTGAAAACTACATGCTGACCCTTCAGGTTTATTTTTGTGTCTGTCCTGGTTCCAGCCAAGACAGGGTTAATTTCTGCAGTAGCCTGGAGGGAGGGAACATGGTCATGATATGGAGGTTATTTTTTACCACCTCACATCACTGTCAGGGGCAGAGGGAAGGGAGTCTCTCTCTTTATGGAAAACAGTGGGGGGAGTTGTTCAATATTGTCTATTATCAGGAATGTTTGTCTTACACCCTTTGTTATTAACAGTCTTGCTGTTACTGTTCATGTTCTTATCTCTTTGCTGTTTCCAGGAAATTGTTCTAATCTCAACCTGTGATCTTCACTTTTTGGGCCTCCCAATTCTCAACTCCATCCTGCTGCAGCAGGAATGGGGAGGGAAAGGGGGATTGAGAGAGCACCATGTCTGGTATGCCACCATCTTGGTGGGGGCACTGAATTGGGGAGTGCCATTCACAAGAGCCTTAATTTATCCACCCTTTTTTCTATACCCTCTACCATACCCAGATCCTACACCTTCCAAGTATATTCAGATGAATATAACTATATATGTATATATAAATACTCAAGCACAAGTATCATTTCCCTAGTCAATGGCTGTCCCTCCGAGACACCTGTTGAGTTTATTTAGCCCACGACTGTGGGTTCTCTCTGTCCTGGATGTCTCCCAGAGCAGAAGGGCTGGTTGCCACCTGCAGCAGGAGCTCACCACTGGGGTATCTGGAGCGGTCCATCCTCACTGTACATGGTAGTTATGGCACACACTGGCAGTGTCATTCATCAGTAACTCCATGTCTGAGCCACACCCCCTCCTGAATACTGCAGAAATTAACCCTGTCCTGGCTGAAACCAGGCCAGTGTCTCAAAACCAGGATTTGTTTCAGAGCTATTATAATCAGATTAGGAAACCCAGGTAAATGCAACTGAAAGGAAAAAAAGAGTGATGCCACACATCTAGGGAACTCTCTCTCTCTGGGATGGGTCTGATTGCTGTCAGGATCAGAATTATGTGCAGTTTCATTTTATTGCTGGGGAGAACCCTTCTCCCTAGGGATGCCTCCAGAGAGCTACTGCAGAAGTGAGCTTATTAATGCATTGCTGACAAGGTGATTCATGTAGAAAGACAGTAATTTTCATAACTGCTAGAGCAGGCTCTATTGATCCTGCTTGTTTTGTCTGGGCATTGTGTAGTAGGTGCTTGAGAAGCATATTGGTATTTTTACTGCACAGCATCACATGTATATCACATATGTATGTACATATAACCTCATATGACTCTGTAATAATTTTGGACTTGGAGTTGTATGAACTAAAGTGAAAAGTACAGTGCCAAGGGCAGCTGTTCAGGTGCCCAGCAAGGGGCATGTCTGCCCAGTGCAGAGCAGCACAGTGGAGATGGAGTGGAAGTCTAGTGGTGTTGGCATGGCTTTGCTTAGGCACACGAGTTTCAGGCGTTTCTGCTGGTGCTTCTGTGCAGAGCTTTTCCCCAGCCCTGGCCGATGCAACTTGCACAGCTGTGTGGCTCACATTATCTCTGTGGGAGAAGTAGGTTTTAAAGGGGGTGAAAGGCAGTGGAGGAAATGAAAACGCAGAAGTGGGGGAGCTCATGGAATATATGAGCCTTTTCACAGAATGTGGGTGAAGTGTTCTATTTAGCAGAGACACAAGAAGTGCAATAAACTGGGCTTTTGTATTACATTGTCATAGGATGGGCTTGATATTTAGTGGGCTGCAGACCTGAATTTCATCCTGGTAATCTGCCTGCACAGATGAAGGCTCTTCAAGCTAGTGAGTCCTGATGCTGAAATGAAGCTTTGATTGTCATTAGCCAAATGTTTTTAATGATAATGTAAAGGTGATGTCTGCTTGGGAAGGGAAAACTGCAAAGACTTTGGCTGCTGACATCTCCCTGTCAAGGCCAAATCCAAGCTCTCAACAATCTAGACTTAATGCTGAACCAGGAATAATCTGAATTTGTTCATGTTTGTTACAATAATTATTGCTGTAACAAGTGTTTGCCTATAATGAAGTCTTTCTATTAAAAAAATACATCAGCAAAATTTCTGCCATTTGAAAATTCACTTCTGTACTTGATCATATTAATTCTGTTTCATAAGGTTTATGGACTTAGAAGGCATCTATTAGTGAACTGAAGTTCATATTCATGTATTTTTCTATGGTAATATGCTTTCATGTGGCCAGGAATTAAGACACACAAAATAGTTGTGTTTGTTCTCCAGACTGTGTTTAAATGCAAATCTATCTGAAAGACAATTGAGCAGCGTGACTCTGATGCAACAAACATATTTGAAGCTGAAGATGCACTTTAATAAAAAAAGGCTGAAGAAAATATCACTTCTCTCTGGATGGTGTCTTGTTAGCTGGGTGATATGGTCTGGTGCACCTTTGTAATCTCATTTACTCTTGGCTGAGCTTTTCACTGGAGAGGCTTAAGCGTTGAAATATATTTTTATGCCTCACCTTCTAATTTCTCATTGATGACTGCTGACAGAAAGTATGTAAAATGGCTTTCAGGATGTTCCATTTCCAGTGACATTATTACTTCTCATTACTTATGATTTCATTATTCTCATAGATGAAAAGGTTAATAAATGTATATACTTATGCAAGAAAGACAGTTTGATCTGATTATCTCTATTAATATTTTCAGTTAATATTTGATCATGAAACAGTAAGCAGGAAACAGTGCTTGCTGATTACCTTCTTCTCTTTTAGCAGATGAACATGTAAATGTTAAATGTTGCCTGCTGCAGTTGCCAGGCTTCAAGGGCTGTCTGAGGCCTTTATTTTATTTATGGGTGGAGATGAAGTGCCTGTGAGCAAGTAACTATGTGCCTGGTCTGCAAAACTCACTCTTCTGCAATTGAACTGAAAATTAAAACATAGTCTTGCAAATCAGTAATTTAATTAGATAATAACTGCTGCCATGATAAATTTCTTTTCAGAATAAAGAAATTCTTCTGTCTGGGAGGAGATAGAGCTGTGTCACATCTGATTAACAGTCAGGGGAAGTGCAAATATCAGCACTTGAGGTCCCTTGTCTTCCCTTGCTCCTCTCCCTTAGTGACCGTGACATTGTTAAAGCTAGTGAAGTAAGCACATTGTACAGTCAGAGATGTAGCAAAAGCTTTGTCCTGAGCTTAGAAGAGCAAGCACAAGCTTCAGCTTTTTCTGGACTATTTGCAGTACTGAGGGTTCTTCAGGGCCCAGGTGTGCAGGGATACGGGGCCATTGCCACTCCCATCGGGGCTGTCCTTGCCGGTCAACACAGCAGAGAGGGCAGATGGCATTGCACCTTGTGGTCCTTCTTCTCTCCTGTCCTGCCTGGTTTGGTTTAGGAGGCTCATGCAACCTCCCTTGACTGGCATTGACCTTCTGTCAGTCCTGCACAGGGCATCTTTCTATCCATCCGGGCTGGAAAGAGGATTTAATTCTGACTGATGGCATGATTACATGAACTGCCTGTTGAGATACAAAACTAGCAGGCTAAATGAAACCAAACAATGGAAGTGTAAACTATTGCTTACATCTGGCACTATGTACTTGTCTTTTCACAGTGTTTGATTTCACAGTCTTATTTGGCTGAACCACTGAGGAGTTTTACTGTGGGGTTTTTTTTTGTCTTTTGGAAAAGTGTGTCATCGGCTTGAGCAATGGGTATTATTTCACTGCTTTTTTCACCAGTCTCACCCCGTTTTAAGACGTTTAAGCAGCTTATATTGGTGATTACAAAAGACAATGGACTATTATTTCTGTGTTCCATGAAAATTAAAATCCAAACACGCAGATAGAAGGAGTTGTCATATTTTGTTCGTCTTTAGTTAGTTTCCTCACAAGAAGAGAGAGTCGGTAATTTTTTTGTATCCACTGAAGAAATGGTTTGTGAAAACAGCTTGTGCAGATTTACGTGAGTGTTTGTAGTCTGTATTACCAGTTTTCTCTTCTTTTACAAAGGGTGTTATTCAAGATGTGAAAGTCATCTTTATACCTAATGGATATATAACACAGTGTCCTAATCTGAATCGCAGTAAGTAGCAATTTCTTTATTTTCTCTATTTTAGATTTTCATACTGATTGTTTCCTTGTTTTAAAAATAATATATTCAGGGTTGTCGTGGTTTTTTTTTTTTTATTGCATGTGCTGACTTCCAGAAGGTAGAACTTCTGTGTAAACAGATTGCATTTTATGTTCAGATAAATCAAGTATGATAGGCTGTTGGTTATTTATGGGTTTTTATGTCTTTCCTTCTCTTTCTTGCTGTTTCTTTTTACTCTTCCTCTATTGAGCATGCCCAACCTGCAGTGATTTCCTAAGTCTGGTGCAAGGAATCATGGATTTGCAAGAACTCCTGGCAAAAATGACTGCAAAAGTAGGTACCTAAGCTTTTTTTGTTAGTTGCCCGTTTCCTCCTGTGCTAAGATGAAAGTATTTATTCCTTATGCAATTATTCCACATTTTCATGGTACAGCCATTTTTTTTCCCTCCCTGTCTGCACTAGATTTATGGATATGTCTCCATGGATGTCCCTTAAGCTTAATGCAGTTGCTGTTTTCTGCTTTATTATTTGTCAGGTAATGACAAAATGCCCAGGGTCTGATTTCCTGTAAGAAGCCTTAGCCTGATTTCCCTTTTCCTGCTGAGGGATAAATGCAGAAACAAAAGAGTGAAATCCCTCAACAATTTTCTCACCATATCATGCTGTCAGAGGGAGGTGTGTTTGCTTGTGGGAAGTCCTATGAAGTCTTTAGGACTGGCAGTCTCTCCTTCTTGGGAGCTGAAATGAGCTCCCAAAATGAAAATGCCTGTGAATTTGCTGGCTGTGCTGATCCCGACATCACCTTTGATCAATGATTTTATCAGTATAAAAGTTAGTCCAGTTCCAGGACTGTGCTTGGGTCTTCCCCCCTCCCCTGGTTTGGATCATGAATAGGATGAATGGGAATCTATAGTGTTGGGAGAGTTTGTGGGTTTTTTTCTTGTTTGGCATTTTGGAGGTGATCTTTGTGCTCTCCTGCTGCAATACACAGGCAATCTTTGTGTTAGCCAAGGCCCTTCAGCAAAGGCTGTGGTAAAATTTTGGGGTAGGAAACTCTCTTTTAGAGGTGACTGAATCCTTAATATGTGTTAAAGGACAATCTGAACACTTTTTGAGGTTGATGTTGGTGAACCATCTGGTTTGTGGTAAAGGGCAATTAATTATCTCTTCTGAAACAGCACTTTGGTGTTAATTACTTACTGAGTTAACTTTACGAATTCAACCAACCTGTAGAGGCCTTTAATCTCACTGTAGTTATTGAACAGGAATTTCAAAAATGGGATTTGCATAGTAGTGCTGCTCGTGTGAAAACATTATACTTTTTACTGTGCTGCCTTTAAGTGTTCTTTTCCTTCCCAGTAGGAAAGGGGAAGCTGTTTTTAGAGAGTGTGTGCATTATCCTGATAGTGCACTTACTTGGCTGACATGCTTTGGACAGGCTGGCTCCCAATGCAAAACGTGAAGCTTTTAGTTCAGTTTTCTGCTTGTGCTGTGGAAGAGAGGCAATTATTTTGAGCCCTGCTGGTGGTATGAGCAGGTTCCAATTATGCACTGTACTGAGTAACTTGCTTCCTCTGATGTTAATTATATTTTTGCTTGCTAGTACTTGATGAGGGGAAGCAAATAACACAGAATTTGTACTGCAAAGACTCTAGTTTCATAAAGTGGTGCCGGGATAATCCTTCATTGCAAGTTCCTTTTTTGTTCCAGCAGTCCACTGACTGTTTCGTTGCAGTTGTTACAGAAATACTGTTGTTCAGGAAAAATGCATGCAGCAGGAAAGGAGGTTAATTTGGTAGACAAATGCTGGCTAAAAATGGAAGGTCTGGAGGGAAGCATTAAGGTTTGTGCATTAGGGCTTTTAAATCGTAGCCACAATAGCCACAAGTGGTACTAATGTAGATACAAGTATATTGTGTGGGATGATGTATGTCAAGGCAAAGAGCAAGGCTTTGAAGGACTGTGAGCTGCCTGCAGAGATCCTGTTTAGCAGGGCGGGTGGTCAGGGAACAGCTTGCTAATGTACATGGGCAAGGATCCCTAGCTCCTGGTCCTGCAGAAAGAGATACAGAGCATGAAGAAGACGTTTTGGAAAAGTAGTTTCATGTCTAGTTGCTTTTTGGGCTCCACTATATCTAAGATTTCAGTGTCTCCTTCAGTCTGTGTTGGTTACAGCTGTATCACGGCACTGAATACACCAAGGAGTGTTGTTTGCAATGAATATGTGTGTGTGCAGTTTATATAAATTAAAACTCAGAGCTGGTCTTGCCTGGGAAGTAAACACCTGAGCAGTGGTTTCAGGCTCTGATAATTTTAGTAGCTGTGCAAATTATGCAGTGTGAGGGCAGGAAAGAGGAGTACCCTCCTGCCTGGGCTTTACCTCAGGGTCTCTTTTGTCCAGTGCTGGCTCAGGATGGGACAGAGAGGCTGTTAAGGGACCCAGCAGAGCATTGTCTATAGCAGGTTGCCATGGAGTGCCATGTACCAGCAGCATTTCATCCGGACCTATAACAGTCTAACCATCCTTATGTCCTCTTCCTGCCTCTGTTTTGTAAAGACACAGCTTTTAAATGTGACTGAATGCCAGCTTTTAAAACCTGTTTTATTTTTGTCATGATTTGAATTAATTCTGAATCTTTTTTGTGTATATGTCCAGTTGATTTAATCTTGTGTCCTTAAATAGAGTCACACCATATGTCAGAGTATTAGAATCTGGCTAAAATATTGGTTTGCTGCAGGAGAAAAGGATTTTGCTATATTGCTGCTTTCTTAACTGCTGTGCTAGAATACTGTTAGTTGCTCTTTAAATATAATGGCTAAAATAATTCATGCAGCTTTAACAATCTGCTGAAATCAGTCTGGGCATCTCCTGCATTTCTTTGAGTGGAATATAATTTCTTTTGGTAAATTATGGGCCCACACTAGTGTGTGCTTTGTATTCAGATGTGCTTGTTACATGAAGATTTCCAGCACAAAACTTTCTACTGAGTCTTTCCTTGGTTGAGGTCAGAAAGGTTGAAGCTTGACTTTGATTAAAATCAAGAAAAATCAAGCACTTGTGTTCAATGATGGACTAATTAATCTGGTTTGTTTACATCATGAGTTTTTATGCCAGGAACACTTTTATGAATAATGAAATTTTCCATATAAATTTTGATGCTTTGGGGTGGGTTTTTTTTTAATATTTTTATTTCTTTTGCCAGAAACAATGCTTTTTTGACAGAAGCCTGTCATCTTTTAGTCATTTGTATGAGCAGGGGAGGAGCCAGGAAAGAATGCACATATTTACTTCTAAATATTAAGACTTTTTCCACATTTGTTTGCTTCTTTTTAGTATTAGAAAATGGAAAAGCAATTCTGAATTCTCCTCAGGATTAGAGATCGTGGGACTGGGTGCGAGGTGTATGTAGACAGGGGTGGTTCCTCTGGAGGTAGTTTGTGTGAAGGGGCGGTCTCTGCTATGGCTTCTCCTTTGATTGTGTACTGCACTGAATTAAAATGGTTTTTTCTTTCCCCTCCAAATATCACTTGCTATTATGAGGTTAAAGAGTCTGGCTGATGCTTAACAATGAGATAGGGAAGTCAGTCTGTGCCAGTCTTCCTGCTTTTTGACTTGTAATCGGGTTGATGAGTGATTAAGAATTTAAAAAAAAAATAAAATTAGTTTTTGTACTTGTAGTAGTGTCCAGACATTCCTGAGGAGATCTTAGGGATTTGTTACAGTACAAGATACTGTTGTATGAGTCATAAACTGTTGTCAATTAGCATGGATAGCTCCATCAGAGTCTGAGGAATAGGGTTAATTTGTACCTGCTGATGTCCTGGTTCTGTGTTTTGAGGGTTGTAGTCAAACTTAATTTGGCTAAAAATACCTATAGCGTTTTTACTTTTTTAAAATAATGTGTTTGAATTGCAGTAATCTCATCAAGTTACTTTAATTTATAGTTAAATTATGCAGAAACAAGACTGAGTCAGTTGGAAGACTGTCATTGTGAGAAGACTTGTCAAGTAAATGGATTGATCTATAGAGACAAAGACTCATGGGTTGAAGATGATCACTGCAGGAACTGCACATGCAAAGTAAGAATTTCTGAAGAGTTTCAAGAGTAGGACCTAATGAAAGTGTGAAAATGGCCTTTGAATACACAGCGTTAGTTCTGAGAATTATTAAGTTTTTAGTATGGATCTGGTGGCAGTATGGACAGTAGAGAGGGAAAAGATAAATGAATAAAATTTTGACATTGCTTATTTGCAAGATTCATAAATAAAATCTGCTTTCCCTTGACAGTGCTTTCTTATTTGTTCTAATTATAGCTGTGAGGACTTTACCGTTTTGGGGTGAATGGATGGCACTGTCTGTGTTTGGTTTGGAATTGTTTTCACTGCAGTAGCTTTTTCAAAAAAGGAAGCATTATCTTAATAGTATTCATGGATGCTTAGTCGCATCTTGCATGGTAACAACTTGCAGATTCTGTCTTCAGCATTCATCAGTCTGAAAAATACAAGGAACAGCAAGAGAATTAGTATGTAAAACGTGTATCTTTGAAATTATTTGATAAATATCAGAAGAGAGCCTTTGCACAGGAAAATAGAAACCTGATTGTTAAAAATCTCAAAGATGATTGGAACAGCCTACAGAAAGTAGTGCTTATGTTCTTGTAAATATAGATTTATGCTTTTCACTTAATGCATTTTGCTTGGGGCATGGGGGGTAAAACCAGTAATATGTATCAAAATGGGACAGTTTACCTTCAGATGCACTTTGATTCATTTTGGATGGGATTATATTTGCTACTAAAGGATGGGTTTGTAATCTAGAATGCTATTTTCATTTACTTAATAAGTTTTTATTTGTGTTTTTTTTAAAAAATACTCACTAACTGCAGCAGTAGTAGTAGATTTTTGTTGGAAAACCCTTTGCTTAGAGTGGAGTTGTGGAATGCCGAAGGATGTCCTGTCCCCCTCTTGAATGTCCTCCTGATGCTCTCCCAGTGCATGTGGAAAGCCAGTGCTGCAAAGTGTGCAAGGGTACGTACATCACACAGACTTCCTAGTTTCACCTTCTGTTTAGAGTTTCTGAGATACTTTTTACCTGTTGTCAGTGTAAAATTATTCATTTTCTTTGGCACTGGGAAGGCTTACTTGGCTTCAGCTTGTATCTCCTGTTGATGCTGAGGAGCATCAAGCTGAACTTTCTGTTGTGATGAGTAATCAACTGAGCTGTTACCTTTTTGGTTATATTTTATTTCAGGTTGGAAGGTTGTTCTATAAAATAAACATGACAGATTTTCAGACCCTGGCTTAGTATCACTGTGCGAACTGATAGCTTTCTGTAAATAATATCAAAATAAATTAATGAGAGGAAAGAAAAGTAAAATTTTGCGATCAGTGTTACTGTCAGCTTTCAGTTCCCTTTTCTGGTAATGAAACCTGTAAAGTAATGTTCACAGAATATTCAAAATTTGTTGCCTTAGTAGTAGTACAAGGAACAAAGACAATTTCTATATGAAAATTTTGTCTGTATACTGATGCCAGTCATACCTTAAGAAGCACAAATTATCTTTCCCCTGATCTATTCTGGAAGACTGGTAAGCTTCATGCATGAATTTTTCAATAATTTATTAATGCAGGGATGTTGAATTATTTTGAGATTTATTGAGAAAATAATAAGACTTGTGGCATTCTGTCACCCTTCAGATGTGGAATTCATTAGTTCCATGCACAAATATCCTTTAACTGTGATCCTGCACTTGTTCTTGTTTACTTATATAATCTCATTTCTCTCAGCTATGTGTCAGCATGAATATTCTGCATGCTAAAAGATGTTCATGAACAGAGTGCTTGGGTGGTAAAGTGGCCATGTTGGCTGGGGGTTTTTTGCCTCAAAATAATTTTGTTTGTAACACTGAAAGTCTAGAAAGTGCTTTCATGAACCTGGACACTTCTCTTGGCGAGTTTATGCACAGGGTCAGAATCTGACACAAAGGAATTGTAAGGTACGAAATCGTAAATTCAGTGTATATCCCCATGAGTAAACTGTGTTATTTGTAATGGGAAGAGGAACAATCAAACTTGGCTTTTGTCAGTGATTGGCACAAACTTGACTCGTTATTCTGACAGGAACTCAGCATGTCAGTCAATGGGAAGAGACACATGGAAGTTGATTGAAATTGATTGTAAATGCCAGCTCCTTGACAAAATGATGTGCCAGGACCACAGTTAGTCACTTTTGGGGAGATAGTGGTAATTGCAGAGGTTTCCAAAGAGCTGCACTGCAGGTGTTATTTTCTCCATGCTTTTTCTATTTAGCTCTGATAGAATCATCAGTTGTAATTTGCTGTCTCTAGGGCTTATTGAATGGCTGGATTATTGAACAGTTTCCTGCCTTAGCCAAGGGTTAACAAAGTAGCTCTAATGTCTGATATGTTAAGAGGTTTAGGTGGTTCAGTTTTGATCCCTGCCATCTTCTGTTAGCCTTTCAAATAATATTTGACAAAAGACTATAATTTTGTTTAAAACATCATTTTTCTGAGTTGTAGATTAACTTGCTTTCTGGTGTGTCCCTTCTTTTGCTAAAAGCACTCATATCAGAAGAACAGATAGAGAGAAAAAAGAAATTTCTCTATTCATATCCTCCCAAAAGTAGTTACTGGGATTCCTAATTTAAACGAAGCTTCCTGATCTGAAGTGTTCTTATGAAGTGAGATCACAAGTTTGATATAAAAACTAGGGCAGCTCTTGAAAAACAAAGAACAGTAGGATACCAAAAGGAAGATGCCTGTTTTTTAAATGCTCTAGTGGTGATGAAAGCTGAGTTCTCCTGAAAATTCTTCTTTATTTCTTTTAAAGAAATGATAGTTCTTACAAAAAGTCATTAGAAGAAGATGATCTAGCAGTCTTTTCTGCTTAAAATTTGGGAAGCAAACTGGCTATGACAGTTGCTGCTGTGGAATTCCCCTGTTGGTATCAGGAGGGTGCACATACACTTGTGTTTCCCTTGCTATTCAGGAGAGAAATTGAGGTAAAACAGCCCTAGCTAGTGTGTGTCTTTTGAGAACAGAGTATTCTCAACACTTGCACTGTGCATGTAGCTTGACTCAGGAAACTTCTGAAGCTCTCTTGAATTACAACATAGGATTCATACCTTTCAGCTTTCCTTTCAGTGCCATAGGTCAGACTGCTACTGGTCAAGTACAGGAAGAGCTGAAATGCCAAAAGAAAGTTATTTTATCAGTGTTTATTGTTGATATGGTCAGTAATGTAGGGTGCTTTTATAATGGATACTTGTGTGAGGTTGTAAGTCCAGCTGTTCTCTTTAATTAATTTAACTTTACTGTCCATCTCTGGAATTGAAATGTAGGCATGTTGCTGCAAAAGGGCTGTGATAGTTATGGTAATCCATGACCAAACCCTGTGCTACTGTTTCCCTGCTGAAGGTTGCCTTCTCCATGGTGGCAGTATTGCCACTTTGCCTTGAAATGAATGAGGAATGCTCACATGTTCTGGCCTGTTGATTCATTTGTGGAGCTGCTTATCTTTGGCAGAAGGATCAAAACTTCAGACAAGAATTTTTCAGTAGGAGCTTTCAGTTTCCTGGGAAATCTGCTTCTTTCATGTGTGCTTGAAGAATATTTTTCTGAAATAGATTTTTGCAGTTTGTTGATTCAGTGCAGTCATTCACAGCATCTAATCCATTTTTGCAGTGCTCCAGCAAGTTGAAGAGTTCATCTTTGTGCCCACAAAAAAATAGGAAGGCTTAATTGAAATCTCTGCTTGTATTATTCTCTCGATGAACTGTACACTACAAAATGTCTCCAGTTCTTGAAGTGACTCACAAAGACCTCTAGAAACACAAATCCTGTAGCTAGTCTACAGAATGTCAGTAGTGAAAATATTTTCTATTGAGTGCTAAGGAATTTAGTCCAGGACTTGCTGTCTATCCTCTTTATTTCCTCTCTTTAGTTTGGGTAAAAATGCTATTTTCTCTTAAAAATTAATTTATTGTTTGCTACTTTGTAATTATATATAACACTAACTTCTGATGAAAGCAAAATGCATCCTATTTTAATGTATTCATATTTTTCCAGTGTACGTGAATACTGACTTTACTTGTGTGGTGTGCCTTGCATTTGTTTACTGCTTAAATACTGATTTAATTTATTTTTAATCTCCCTCCTTCCTCTCTCCATTTACAGCAAAGTGTATCTATGGAGGCAAAGTGCTAGCAGAAGGTCAGCGAGTACTAACCAAGAGCTGCAGGGAATGTCGAGTAAGTTGCAGTTGTATAAACTTCTCCTGATTCTAAATGTATCTGTGGTGTTCAGAAGTGACAGTGAAAAGTTAGTGCATTTCTTTAGGCTTCCTTCATGCAAATGTGGCATCTGTTGTCTTGGAAAGGTGACCTTGAAGTCAGTGAAAGCCACAAATACGAAAACAAGGCAGGAATAGGACCCTTGCAGGATTAAAAAAATAGGGACAAAATCCCTCGGAAGCAGGTTTTCTCTTTTATCTCTGCTTTCATGAGCTCTAGTAAAAAGTAGCAGCATCTTAAGCCAATGACTAATTTCAGCCAAATTGCTGAAAGCAATTCAAGCAACCTGGTGCATGTTGAGTTACTGTGTATTTCTCCTAGTGTTAAACTATATACAGCTCTTCTAATTATCAAGGTGTTCTACTGAGGATGGGCCTGGACTGGGGTCTTTCTTGGCAAATTCATCCCACTTAGACAACTACAGTCATTATTTAAGAACACAGGTAAACAGGCTCTGTTAGAACCATTCAGGGAGTATTGGTGAGGGTATTGGAAAAGATTACAGTGACCTGGTTATTGTTGTACTTGTAGTTGAATGTACACAGTAGCAATTTTATGTTCTCTAATGGAAATGGACAATAACTGGTTGCAAATGTTTGAAAACAGCTTGTTATGCAGAGTTACTTTGCTGTTGTTACTGTTTATCTGTATAGGGGTGCTCAGCACTGCATATACAAATACACGGGCAAGGTCATTCCCTTGGAAGCCACATTGAGATGCCTGTTATTTATAATATAACACAGAATGTTTATTTGAGAGGGAAAAATGAGAACAGGAGGATTTTCACGTTAAAGTGAAACCAGAGCAATCTGAATTATGTCTGTGGAACTTCTCTGTGCTATAAGCAAGCGTATTATATTAATCATTATGAGTATGATAATACATTCATGAAGAATAAAAGCAAATACTGACCATCAAATATCTGTCATTAGAAATGAGCAAAATAATGAAAGGAGCTTTTGAATTTTGCTTATTTTTAAAGGAAAATGATATGCCAATGCTAATTACAGTAATGATGCAGTTGGCATTTACATCTTAATGGAGATTATTGATAGGTATTTGAAATTACACCTGTGAGTGTGACACCATAAAAATCCATGCCTTTAAAACACACCCCAACAAACAGAAGGTATTTCTACAACTGTACTTCAAGAAGGTATTACACCTCACTGGTCTGGAGAGGGTTTTTAAGTGGGTGCTTATATGTGCTTCTGGGGGTTTGGTGTGTCTCCATACAGGAAGTTCATTCAATATGCCTGCAGCATATTGACCTCCTGAATCTCTAAGCAAAACACCTACTTATTTACTGCCTCAATTAGAGATGCTCACTAGATGAACGATGAGTGGTGATGAGTCAAACTGTGGCTGTGTCATTCTTTTCTGTCCTGTGTGGACAAGTTGTTGTATGAATAAAGGGAAGGGCTTTGTGATAGGGGAGGACTGGAACAAATTTAATATGGTTAAATTTTCCAGACTTGAAAAACAGACATCAGGTTTCGAAAGCTGATGATCTGTGAAGGAACACAGTGGAGGGTGCACATCAACTGTGAATTTAATAGTGTTGATAAAGGTGACTTAAAAATCTTCATGCCTGTAAAGGAGGATATATTTGTAGGTGAGGTAATGTCAAAAAGATTAAGTTGAAATTTCACGTTTCAATTTTTATTTGAAGATAGATATTTTATTCCTTGCATAGGTACTGATCCAACCTTAAGAGGCTTTTAACTTTTATATTTTTCTATCTAACAAAAAGTAATGCTACTAATGGATCCAGCTGGATCAAAGATTTTCTTTATCAGGCTGTGGGATGGTTTTTTAATTTCTGAAAACTAATCCAGACTAAAAATATTTATGATGCATATCCTCTTAACTGTAAGCACAGATGTTACTGATGAACTGCCATTCCCAGCTGGAATCCTGCCCACAAACACTCTCTAGATGAATCTACAATGACAAAATGAATGCACAGGTATTTCTAAGAATCCTAGAATTGGAAGAGACCTCTGGAGGTCACCTTGTCCAAGTCCCCTGCTTGAGCAGGGCTAGGCAGAGCCAGGTGCCCAGGACTGTGTCCAGATGGCTTTTGGATATCTCCGAGGATGGAGACTCCACAGCTTCCCTGGGCAGCCTGTGCTGGTGGTTGGTCAGCCTCACGCTGGAAAAGTGTTTCCTGATGTTCAGATGGACCCTCCTGTGTTCCAGTTTGTGCCCATGGCCTCGGGTTCTATCACTGGGCACCACGTAGAAGAGTCTCCATCCTCTTTGCACCCCCTCTTTGGGTATTTCTGTGCATCTGTAATTACCAACTTATTGCTGTAATAATTTATTGCTGCTGTTTCCAGTAAATGGTTGTTATCTCAACCTGTGATCTTTACCTTTTTTGCCTCCAATTCTCCTCTCCATCCCACTGCAGGGGAGGGGGAGGAGGAAGTGAGCAGGCAGAGCATGATTTCAGTGGGAGCACTAAATTGAAGAATAGCATTCCTAAACCATGACAGGCTGTTACTGATCAGTCTTCCAGGAGAAAGTTCCAAATAGCAGCCTTAGTTGTCACTCTAAGAACAACATTGTTTCTTATCTTTACAAAAACCTTTTTAGTCAAGCTTCCTGAAGGTCAGCAGACCTCTGTCCATCTTTCTAGCCCCTGTGGGCATGCTGTGCCTGCCCACTCCCAGCATTAATGGAGAGGAATTTGGATTTGTACCTTTTGCTGTCAAATGGTTATGAACGGGCATCGTATCATTCAGGGGCAGCTGATCAGCTGTACATTCCCAGTCCAACAAAAGCTATGGAAATCTTTCTCTTGACTTTAAATAAGCCACATCACTCTGCTGGGGAAACCCACAAACAACAACAAAAACCAAATCAAACACTTACTGAATGCAGACAGGTGCCGTTTTCTAAAGCACATGCACATTTGTATTTTCTGGCTTCCCCACCAAAGAGAAAGATGGAACAGCTGGAGAGAGACCAGACATGGGCCAGGAGGATAAATGAGGGACTGGAGCATCTCTCACAGGAGCAAAGGCTGAGAGAGCTGGGACTGTGTAGCCCGGAGAGGAAGAGGCTCAGAGGGGGTCCCAGCCATATCCCCTCCTCACTGCTGCTAAAGTTAACCTGTCCTGGCCACAACCATGACACAGCTAAATCAAGACAGGAAAAAAAACCCCAGCAAAACAGCCTTATCTAAATCTTGCTGTTATTTTTCAAAGCCTGTCATCAGAGATGAGCTGTTTGTGGTTCAGATTTTCACAGCATGTCACTGATTAGGCTTACAGCCAATCCTTATTTTATGTACTTACCTTTGTAATTACAAGAAGTTTAATTATCTTGTTGTAAATGTTTTACTCCAGATCTCATTCTTTGTGAATTGTATGTCACAGTTGAAGCTTGATGTATTTATTGCAGAAAAAAATGTCTTTTTGACATCTATTTCTCTACATATTCTATGACTACATATGTGAATTGAGTATAAAAAGCAGTAATTTTTCTAAGGCTGCCTGAAGCAATAATTCTGAAGTGTGAACAGTTCTTACTTATCTCAGTGAATAAAGTCTGAAATATAATGATGATAATTCTTATAATTGGATCTGTACTAGTTTATAACAAATTGATTTTAACCCAAAGAATACTCAACATGGAAATGTTTTGTTTTAGAAATTAATTACAAATAAGGTTGATTTGTTTTTCCAAGATGCAAATTCTGCAGAAATAAGGAACTTAAGGAAATAAAATCTTACTGTCATTAAATAACGGAATTGTCAATTTATGTTCTTCTATCTCCTTATGAGTCACTAAAGAAGCTGTGAGCTTGGATTAAATTTGTCTTTAGGTTTTTTGATTCATCCTGATCATTAATTTGACTTTCATGCCATTTCTTGCCATATTTTTGACCAGATTTATTGTCAGTCAACTCTTTTTGTCTGTATGTTGACATGGTGTTTACTCTTTCTACTATAATTGTCCTGTCTGAGCTTAAATAGGCAGTGAGTTATATATATAAAGCCAGGGCTTTTCTAGCTGGTAGCTTGGTAACATGATAGTAAATGATGGCTCAGAGTGTCTGGTTCTTTTATCATCTTTGCTGCTGCGATTGCACAGGCAGCCATGGGGGATTCCTCCCATTCACTTATGGAAGTGAGATCAGAAGGAGACCTAATACCTCCATTAACTTCCCTGTCCTTGTGTGGGCACTTGCTTCACTGAGGCGTTGCTGTGTGTGATACTGGAGGGAGCTGCTTGTCTTGTACAAAAAAATCCCAAAACCTCTTGCCTTGTGGGGGTTTTAGCATTATTTTTCGTGACAGCAGCTGATGCATCTTGCCAGTAAAGACAACTGGAAACGAGAAAAACGACTTGGCCCTGCTTCTCCTGGAGATCGTAACCTAAAGGGCAGTGACTGGCAGTGATTGCAGAATGGGCAGTTTGGCATTCCCTTGGTCTGCTGCACTTCTCAGCTCTGAGTCCTGATGTCTCCTGGGCACCTCGGGCATCATTTGTGCCTTGGAGGCTCAGCAGGCATTTCCTAACTGTGCAGGGCACCTTGATGCTGTGAGAGCTGCCTCTGGAGCCTGAAGGAATGTAGCAGAATCAGAGTGGCTTGGCTAATTACCAGCAAAGGTTTTACCTGCACTGGTGCTGGCACTGATGCCAGTCTCTTGGCATCAGTGTGGCACAGTGTCTTGTGCAAGCTGCTGCATTGGGGTGTTCCTTCATAATGGGAAGGCTCAGATATTTTCAATATCCTCTGTTCAAAGTCCTCAAATTATAAGAATAGTGGCTGTAATAAAATTTTGTCTCTTATTTTGGTATTGGTTTTCCTCTGCTTTCTTAGCCTCAAATGTGTTTGGATCATATTTTTAAACTTTTCTTTGCAATCATGATAGCTAGAAAATGTAATTTCTTTGCTTGAAGAAAGCAGGAATTCTTTTTGTTCCACCACCTGAGACCTCATGAAAAATATTTTGGGAGGAGTTAGGACTAGATTAATGTTAAAAAGGTGTATTGGCAACATAGCAGGCTGCCTGCTTTCTTAGTGGAGGAAATGAGGTGATCAGTAATTCTAAAGAGCAGACCATTGACATGGGAGAACAACACATGATGCTTGGAAATACTGGTCTTGCTGAGTATGTTTGAGTTGAATAACTTCTCAGTGAAGTATGTAGACTGTGAAATAAGAGGAGTAAAACTCAGACCTGCATGAAGAAGGAAGCCTGTCTTTAACAAAAACCTGGAGTGAAAGTCTTTAATTCCTTCAAATACTCAGGAAGATGACAACAATACTTTGAGACTACATATTTGGTGAAATTAGTATAGAATTTTGAGCTGAAGTGCCCTCTTTTTTTTTTTTTTAATTTTCCTTTTGACACTGGGCAGCGGAAGGTACAAGTAGATCCCTTTAGATTTGACGTTTTGGTGGAACAAATGAATTTAATTTGCTTCTTATTAGTTTACCAGTGTTGTTACTAGGGATTACTGGTGTTAGAGATGGAAAATTATGTGATCCTTGTCATTGCACGTGCTTTCACCAATGTAATTTTTAAAAAATACTGTTTATTTTCAGAATGGAGTTTTAGTAAAAGTATCAGAGACTTGTCCACCCTTGAACTGCTCAGAAGCTGATCACGTGCTTCCAGAGAACCAGTGTTGCAGTGTTTGTAGAGGTAAGCCAGACACTATGCATGCTTGGAAATTGCTGATTCAGCAGAGAGAACAATTCCCTTTTAATGAGATATTCAGTAATCTATAAGCCTGATTCTAAAACCAGTCTGTGATACTCCTTTGGTGAGAAGACTCACCAGATACAAAGCTGTGATTGCTCTGAATTGGATAGGAAGAAGGAGAAAAGGAAGAGCTGGGGGAGAAAGGGATCAGTATTTCTTAAGAATTCCCATTAGAGGGATGTTGCGTTTGAAAAAGAAATATATTTTGTTGCTTAAACTTGCAACTGCACTGAATGTACAGGGTTTTGGAAGTGTGTGGGTTTTAAACTCTCTGTTTTAAAATCACAAAAGTAGTCTTAAGATTCCAGTTTGAGGGATATTAAGAGGACTCTCAGGACTAACTTATGAATTAAGCTGGACAATGAAATAATATAAATACAAAGTAAAAAATAAAAAGGAGCTCAGAACCCCATTTTTGCTGCTTCCAGTGGGGTGCTGAGATGCAGGTTCCTCTTGCTTGTCCCCTCTCAGCTCTGGGAGTCCTGTTGTATGCTGGACCAGACTTGGCTGAGGAAATCCCCTTAAAGAGGAAAATGCCAGTATCCCAAGGCTAGGGAACTTGGGCAGGTGTCCTTCCGAATACATGTTCTAATCAGTGAGCTGTTGGGTGAATAATCACTCCCTGTACTGTACCTCTGCTCCTCATCTCTCCCCTGGTGCTCAGTCTCAGCTGAGCTTAAGGGGAGCCTGGTCTTGCAGAGCAGGACTCACATGTCAGGCTTTAGTGATGCGCCTCAGAAATTTAAAGCAATGGTTGTTCCAGATAAGCATTAGACATTTCCAGGCTTAGATGGTTACTGAGGACTGCTGGAATACTTGTTTTGCCTGCATATAAATTCCTCTAGTGCCATTACAAATGCTGATGAAGGGGCTCTGAATCTGTCCCTTTGCCAGTAAATATTAATTAATAAATATGCATAGTTAAATATTTACTGAGGCCTTGAAGTTAGAAACACATGCACATGGTTTCAGGGCCCAGGACGTTTGAGACTCCTTGCTTGATCATGGTCTAATATACTCATGAATTTTTTTTCAGCAGTTTCTAGAAACATCTGTAACTGTTTAAGCAAGCAGTAAATGTTGTTTCTCTGTCCCTCAGAGGGCTTGATGTCTTAATGATACTTCTTAACAGATGGCCCAGTTTGATGTAGTGCAGTACTGAAAAAAAATATTCATTACTTTAAGAAAAATCTGAAAGCTTGAAAGTTGATCAAAGAGAAGGTCTGTGATTATTCAGTTCCATATTATTGTTAATGATAGGTACTCTTTTTAGATATTCATCCCCAAACTGGCCTTTTTATTTATGATATAGCATCAATATATATATATGTAGATGATGATCTCTAGAAGCAAAGGAAGGAATTGTGCTTTCCCCTCCTATGAATTCTGGTACGTGGTGCATTCAATTTGGTACATTGAACTTCCACTTCAGTTCTGCTTTAGCTGATTGCAAAAAAACAGTACCACCTCCTTTTGTATTTCATCTTTGCTCTTTAAAATTCTTTTGAAAATGATGCCTGAAGATACGATTTTGTCAATTTTACAAAGGCATAAATTGAATTTAGCACTCTTAAGTTGCTTTTTATATCTTGAAGTACAATATATGCTGCTTGACACTTTTGCTTCAGTTGCATGCAACCCACAGTGGTAGTATATAATTATAGCATCTGTAGAGTGCTGTTGTTAAAAATGGGTATTTGTTAAAAATTCCATATTTGGTATTGGTTTTGTCAAGCAAACAGGTGCCCTCTAATATGGGAAGCAGGCCATAGTTCCTAGTTCTGCCCTTTGCCAACATATCCTTTACTGGGAGAGGATAAAGTGCTTCTCTTGTTTGCCAAAATGACCTTTTCCAGAGACTGCATTCAGCTTTTATTGTCTAAGCCAAAGCAGTGAGGAAGAAGTACTGTAATAATTGTAGTCCTGAGTAATCAGAATGCTTGTTGGAAGGCAACGTGGATCATTTGCACATCGTGTGCAAATTTCACGTTATATGTATAATTTTGCTGCATTAGCCCTTAGCTAAGATTTGAGTTATTCAGCAGAATATTTAGTAAGCATTTACGAACAGTGTTGAATAAGAACAGTATTTCTGTGTGAAGTTTATCAGTGGATATTAGTGACTGGGGGGTTCTAGGCCTTGTGTCAGTTTGTGTTGTCTTTAGTATGTGTAGCTGTGGAAAAAGAAGTTCCCTACTCGATTACATGTTCTTTAGAATTACAGAATAAATTTGGTGAATTGGGCAAGGGTAAGAGGTTTCTAGCTTGTGGTTTTCTAGCTGCAAAGGAATTTCGGCTTAATGAAAGGATGAGTGGATCAATAAAATGGAATAAAACCAGAGAAACACAAAAACTTCGTGGTGCTGTGGTATGAGACTGTACCCTCTTCAGTGATTCCTGGAGTACCTATCACAAAAATAGATAAGTGCCTAAAATAAAATAGAGTATGTGAGGTAAAGAACAGATCTGTGGGGTTTATGGGGACAGAAATTGTGAGTGAGCAAAGAACAGAGTTAAGAGAACCATAATGTATGTAGCTGGTGGGCTTTCTGGGTAGTCATTATTGTTTGTAAGTGGTCAGAAAAGTCGACAGCAAATAATGCCTATTCTTGTTCACATTTGCTACATGAGTTTATGGTATAGCAAAAGCTGACAATGTATTGCTAAAAGCCAATTTCTAGATTTCAGTAAAATGATTGTGTAAGGCGTACAGCAAGGTGAGTGTACTGTGGAAGAACTCAACTCTGCTTTGAAATGACAGTTCATTTTTGTGATGTACTGAATACAAAAATGGGCCTCACCAGATCTGTGTGTAGGATCTATCCTTGAATATTATGGAGAGTATATCTAGTTTTTCCCTTTATCTCTGTGCTTTGGTATATCTGCTTAAGCTATGTGGCTACTTTATAGTTTTCAGCCGGACAATGTCATGTTATTAACCTGTCTTTTCGGCTTACAGAAATTTTAGTTAATTTTCAAGTTTTACAAAGAATCATTGTGTCATCAAATATATTTTTTTACTACTTTTCGGAGAATCACTCATTTTTCTTACAGCATGCCTGCTACATTTTTTATAGCCCAGGGACAAATCTAATACAAAAAATAGTGCCATAAAGGTGTTTTATTGTTCCCTTTAGCTGTTTTTCTCCTTGTGAAAGACAGTGTATAATTTTGAAAGAGTGGATTTTCCCCCTGTCTTTTGAATGAGTGATTCAAATAAAATTTCATGAGTGAATTTTTATGTTGTTATGCTCACAATTTTAAATACACAAGAATAGCCTTAACAGCCCTTGCAGCTGCAGATGTGCTCTTCTTAGAGGAAGAAGTGTGATGATATAATGAAGTCGTGAGAGGGGTTTTGTTTCTAGAGCAAATAATTTTTATTTGCTGTCCTGTGATAAGATTGGACTGATGGATTTAGATTGCTGATGCTGGTTAGCAGGAAATGGAGAATCTTGTTGATGAGGTGAAGCGTGCATTTGATGGCAGGGAGAAGCATTTAAATCTGAAAATAAGGCTTTTGCCACCCTTATTTGCACTGCTTTGTTTTGTTTTGGGGAGGTTTTTATTCTTTCAGTTGGAGGGTGAGAAGGCTCTTCAGTTGGCACATTTCTCATCTCTCCCTGCCTAGCTGTGAAACTGAGTTTTGATTCTTCAGGAATTGAATTTTTCTCATTCATTGGTGTGAGGTAGGAATTATTTCAATCTTTTAGATTTACTAAGATTTAATGGAGGTTGATAAATATGAATTAGTTTATTTCTAAACATAGTGGTAGCATTACTGAGAATTTAGAAGAGCTTTATATCTGAGAAAAGAAAAAAAAAAGAAGAAATCTTGATAAGCTTATTAGGCTCTGTAGTTACCATTATTCTGTTGCACACAAATAAGGACTGTATAGTAAGTTCTGCATTCAGAGCAGCTTGAAAGAATTTATGAAGTTCCTGTTTTATGTCAGACCACTGAGTTCTGGGACCACAATCTCTGAGGGTGTAAAAGCTGCTGTTCAAAGTGCTTCATTGCTCATGACTCATTAAAAACTGATTCAGATCATGGAAAGGCATAATTGGTAATGTAAATTTTATGACTCTTCCTATGACTTCTCCCCCAGATTTACCTTATGTATTTATGTCGTAACTGTGGGGTTAAATCATAACTATAATAAACATTTTTAGGTTGAAATTACCTTGGACTCTTTGAACATTGCTTGTGCTTTTATTTTTTTAACAGAGGCATTATCCATGTAGGGTGGTTTTTTTTTTTTGGTACTTTTTTTTGTTTGGTTTGGGGGTTTTTGGTTGGTTTTGTTTTTGTTTGTTTTTTGTGTTTTTTTTAATTTTATTTTTGGGTTTGGTTGTTTTTTTTTTTTTGAGCCTTTAAATGAAATGTGAAGGATAGCTTCTTGAAGAGCAAGAGAACAGGGGTTTTACAGTTTTTGATGTGAACAGCTAAGGATATTTTAAGAAGTACAGAAAACATTGCAGGTGTTACAAGGAAACCCTCAGAAATCATGAGAGGCACATTAGTGTTGCCCGAAGAAAAAGTACAAAGAGATTTGGATCTGAAATGTATTGAGTCCAGCTGTAGTCTTGAATGAGTTCTTGCATTCTACAATTAATTATTAAGCCAAATTACCAAATACGTTAGCTATGTTAAAAAGTGGATGACAGCACAGGACAGCTTAGCACGCTGCTCTGCAAAAGTGGGTTCTGGGAACTGCTTGACAAAAGAGTGTCCCAAATTGGAATAAATGTTTAATTTTTAGATAATGTGACTCGGCACTACTATGGCCTAGCCAGTTGTGCAGTTCCTGATGCTGCAGAAATGCTGGTGTTATGACTGCCAGCATGTATCTGGATCTTTTCCTAACTGTCTTAGTACATTTATTAGTGGTCACTCTACAGTCAGAATGAAGAAATAGAAAGATTCTTACATGCTCTGAAGAAAAAAGATGAAGCAAGCATTTCAGCAGCCTTGATAAAGGAAGAGAGTCATGTTACCAGAAATATTTGGGGAAGGAACAGAGATCATCAGGCCTGTCAAAACTCTAAACACACTCTTAAATATTTAATTCCTCTGATACTATCTAATTGTATCTTGAATATCTGGAATGACTTTGAAGGGCTGTTGTGCACATTCATGACTGTGCGTGGGGAAAGGGATCTCTGGCATCTGTTCTGAATGTGCTTATCTGTAATTTTAATTCATACTTGCCTTGTCATCTGTGTTGGCCTGAAACTAGTTAAGGTATTTGAGCTGTTTTAAGATTATATGTGCTTCTGTCTAATCCTCTCAAGTTTCCTGCTTGCTCAGATGTGAGGATTGCCCTTTAAGCCATTTCTTATGTTTAGAGAGGAGCTGACTCTCTTAGGTAAGACTTTACTGAATGTTCTGAATCAATTGTTATTTTCACTTGGGCAGTTGAAATGTCCTCTGTGAGATGCCACCCAGAGCTGAAATTTAGAGATCCCACTGCAGTATCAATGGGTGGGTTTGGCATCTGTGCAGGTATCTTTAAGGAATCCTGTAATCTATTTGACACCAAGGAATTAATAAAAATCAGATACTTGCCTCCAAAACTCCAGCTGGGGAGAATGGAGACCAATGTCCAAGAAATCCAAGAACCACACTTCTTGGTATGCACCTCTTGGCTCTTTTGAAGTGCTTAGTGGGCACTTTCACTGCAGAAAGAAACCCTCTGATCCAAGCAATGCTGTGCTTACTCTGCCAGAGGCACAGTGAACCCTTACTCTTCGATCAAGTGCATTTTTTTCTCTGCTGGTTAACCTTAAATTACAGTTGTTTGTAAAAGCTTGATAATAGTGTTGTAGCACCACGAATGTTCCTAACAGGAATGGCCTCCACTGTCCACTTACAGAGATACTGAACAAGTTTGTGGGAAATTAAAGTGGAGACCCTTCTGGACAGCATTTTTAAAAGATAGGAAGCAGTTTTTCACAATTTTTTATAATAATAAATTCCAAGACAGTCTAGAGATGTATTAGATGTTCTATCATTGTGTATTTCCTAATGACAGGAGAAAAGTTAAATGTCCTCTAGAGCCTTTAATTATTCAAGTTACAGGACTGCAGTTTTACTTTTTTCCTTCTATGCCCTTTTAACAGCCTTGAGGCGTGAAAACCTGAGTCTGATTCTGAAGTAAGACAGTT
This sequence comes from Campylorhamphus procurvoides, assembly GCA_013396655.1. Lineage (NCBI taxonomy): Eukaryota > Metazoa > Chordata > Aves > Passeriformes > Dendrocolaptidae > Campylorhamphus > Campylorhamphus procurvoides. Next base: position 749,961 of record WBMV01002430.1, read on the forward strand.
CATATTTGAATTGATAACAAGGGAACAAAAGCAATGCAGGCTTTAGCAGAGAATTTTTAAAAAATAGGGGACAGCTCTAGTGGTACTAAATGGATAGCTGGGGTAGTCACCTACTGATAAATTTGGGAGGTGGCAAATAAACACAAGATTTTGCAGGGCTGTGATGTGTTATTGAAAATTAATCATAGGCTTGTGCTTATGAGAGTGTGCTGTTAGAGAAGAGTGGTTGCTCTGAGACTTGGGCCTTGTGATGGAAGTTAATTCTGAGAAGCCATTGCTTTGGCTAATTGTAAGTCTTAAATTTGCCATGAACTGATCATAAAGTAAAAAATGTTGACTCATTGGGATCAAAAGAACCTAGAAATAAAGATTTTTGGTGCAGAAAGTTGTATCAGCATTTCTGTAACTAAAATATGCTGAGAAAGATGAAATATTTTTTACAAGTTGGGATGAGAGGGAAATAGAAGTAAATATAAAACAAAATACCCTCAGACAAAGTAACAATCCACACTGAATTAAAATGTGATATTTTTTTAGTACCTAGTTTAACAGACTGATATGTTACAGAGGTTCTGACCCAATAATAATCAAATATAAAACTAAGACTCTGTGTGAGTTCAAAGGAGAATTATTATTCTAAAGAAGCAGAAAATAGACTAGGATGTCATAGTCTTAGGGGAAACGGCAACAAAGAAAATGTTATAAAACTTGTTGTCTCTTGGATGTCATCTAGAATGCCAACAGAATAGTAATCCTGCTTGGGGAGCATAAATTAGATGCTGAAAGGATAAGTTTGAGGAGATGGGTTCCAGTGTTCAGTTTCAATTATAGTTATAAAGGCAAAAATGAGAAGTCAAATACTGTGATTGCATAAACGGCTAAAGGCAGTGCATTGGCACCCTATTTTACCAGAATAAAAAGTACCCAGGCTTGACAAGGCTGTCTCTGGAATACTTGAGTGGTTTTTACCAGACTGTGAAATGAGTGAAGACTAGAAGGAAAATCTGGTTTTCATTAAGGGAGTCGTTTCTTTTTTGCAAGTTGGATTACAATGAAAGAACAAGGTAGGTGAGCACAAGGAAGGTTCCTTGGTTGTTAAGAAAATTAACATGGAGTTTAAGTGGAGAGTTGGATGTTGATACTGAGAAAGTGCCCTGCTTGTTAACAAGGGTTAACATTTTTTAAAAATTGCCTCAAAATCTCAACATTAGATGATCAGACTCACAAAGCTGGAGTGCACTAAAGTGACACAACCTGCATGTTAGATTAGAAGATGACTAAAGGGCATGTTTAAAACCAAACAAAAGTAGAATGTCAAAGGAAGGGATATGAACAACGACCTCAATCTGGTGTTTAGATCTTAGAAGTCTGGGTCGTGTTTTTCTTCGCTGTCTTTAGGGCGTGTTAGGAAAGTTTATGATCAATGAACTAGAACTTTTGGGTTGCTCCTTTATGACCAGGCAGAACTGGCAGAAACTGTTCTTGTATTCATATAAGTGCAAGTTGAAATACAAGTAGATGATGGTATGTCTGGATTTCTGCTTTCCATCCTTCCAGGAGAGAAAATCCAGACAAAATAGGAATTGCCAAAATGACTGCTTATATATCTCAGTCAAATAGAAACTGAGTCTTGAATATTAATAGAGAAAGTCCATAAAACACACCAATGGAGGGGAAAAAAAATCTGTTGTCAAATTTTGTAAGTTATCTCTTAACATTACTTCCAGTGGAGTGCTTTTAAAGAGATAAAGTTGCAATTACTTTCACTTTAGACTTCAGCAGAGAAAGATGTTGACATGTCTTTGAGAAATATTGAAAATCAGAAAGAAAGAACTTCATCCAGTTGTGCCTTTAGAGAAGGAAGTGGGAAAGTTCATCCTATTTTTAGAAATGGCTTTGTATGGAATAAAAGAAGCTGTTCACAAAGCAGCTACTGAGAATTTGTGTGAAGGAGAAAAGAGAGATTAGTAAAAAATCTCCTCTACAAAACATGATGCATGGAATAATTATAAACTATAGAAACAATTGAGGTAGTTTTCGATCACAGAGTTACAAGGCAGTGTATGAGGTTGCTTTGACTACTGGTAGTTTTGTGTAATGTCTCATTTTGGTCTACTTAAAACATGTGTTCTTGTGCATAATAAGAGAATTTTGAAGGATTGTTTCTTTTGTTTGATATTACACTTTATTATCCTTTTGGTGTAAATTAGTATTGCACTTCTTGACAATTGCAGACTTATGCTACATGGGTTCAGTAGGGCAGTAATGAATTGTCATTGTTTCCTGCTTTGGAGTTGCCTTTTCTCCTCACCTAAACTAGTCATACAAATACCTTTTTGAACAAAATGGTTTTACTGAGAGTGAATGATGGAGAAATCCAAACAGCCTGTGTGCACCAGCTGCGTTTATAGAGAGAATTTCTGGAATGTAGCATGCTAAAGTTTTTGAGTGATACAGTCAATGCAAATACCTGAATATCTGCAATAAACATATTTTAATACCATGTTGCATGTTCCTCGTATTTCAGGCCATAACTTCTGTGCAGAGGGGCACAGATGTGGTGAAAATTCAGAGTGCAAAAACTGGAACACAAAAGCTACTTGTGAATGCAAGAATGGTTATCTCTCTGTCCAAGGAGACTCTGCATATTGTGAAGGTAAACAAAATATTTAAAGATCTGCCTGTTCAGAAACATACTATGAAATAAATGGCAAATGAATGAATTTCATTGCAAAGTTCAGTTTCATCATGGTGAATATCACAAGGACCTTGTCTGTGTTCATAAATAGGGATTGAAGATTCCAAGTGGTGCTGGACCGTCTTGATTATTTCTGTCTGTGGGCATAATTCACTGTTGCAGTTGTGCCTTGGCACACCCTGGTCGTGCTGTCATGGCAATTTTTAAAACACTGTTTTTCAGAGAATAGCACCTACCTTCTAAAATGTTTTTTAGAGAACAGCATCTTTGTAAGATACTTTAATGTAGGAAGTGGGAATTCTGCAGCCATTTGTGAGAAAGGTAAGTATGAAGGACTACTGAGGCTCGGATATAAAAATGATGACCTGCAGTCCTGCCTGAAGTACTTCTGTGGGACAGGTACTTTACTGAAATGGTTTTCCTATGATACATAAGAGACCTATTTCTGACAAGAGTGTGGCTGAGGTAGTCTTTTCGTGTGTTATTCCATCACAGGAATGAATGCAGTGGAGTATTATTCCCCTTTTTGTTTCTCAGTGTTTTCCAGAGCTTGTTATTCATAGCTGTGATGCACTTATTAAAAAATAAATTGATGATTCAATATATGCCACATTCCTTCCTGCCTTTGTGTTGTGGGTTAGTTTTTTTTTAATACCCTTGTATGTCAGGCTGCAATATTTAATCTTTTGATGGTCATAGGTAGTTTTCAAACTACTTTGTAAAAATAAAATTTCCCTGGATTGTTTTTCCAATAGTAGTGGTTGATAGAAGGGAGATGGCATTTTTGACAAGCTGTTGAAACACATTGTAAGAATTGGAAGACAGGATGAAAGAATAAAAAAAGGCATGCGTGGAGTGTGCTTAAATGATCCTGAATTCATAAAGACTTTTTGGTGTATAGAAGTGAACAGGATGGTTTTAAATAGCAGTAAACTGCAGCTATAAATCTTGTGATTTTTAGTCAGTTCTCTACAAACAAAAGTTTGAATGGTTTTATTTATATATGCACTTTCAGTGACTGGAAAAACAGTTCCCACATGTGTTTTTAAAGGTAGGCAGCAGATACATTGTGCATAGAGAGAAACTTTTTTTGTACAAAAAACTCTGAGAACATCTGCTTTATACATACTACAAGGAATTCTTGGAATCAGAAGACAGTAACAAGGCTGTTTATCAGCTATGATACATCATCCAGTATTAGTGTTTTGTTTGGATTTTTTTTTCTGTTTTAATTAAATAACATCAATGCTTAGTATTTTTATTTACCTGGTAGCACACTGCCACTTTTTCTTCTGTGGAAAAAATTTAACCATCTCGACCCAAACAATTTTGGAGATATTGACACTACGTTAGTGGGTAGTGATGGTGAAAGGAGGAGTTTTGAAAAGAAATCAGGAGGGATTACAGCATACCTGGTCTGTGTTGCATTAAATTTTGGAAGGGCAAATCAAATCCCTGACTTCTATGCATGTGGGTGAAACATGAGGCAACAGAACAAACACAGCTTCTTTTGCTGCCGGAGACCATGGGATAGATGAGTGTTGCTCTCTGCATTTTGTGAAAGTATAAATTTGCTAGATGAGTGCAGTTCTTAGGAGGTAATGCAGAGGAGATAAGCCCTGGAGCAAACTGATTAGCCAAGAGGTGACTCCTTTCAGCCATGTGAAGACCTTCCTTTCACTCCTCAGAAGAGCTTTCTGCAGAATTTCTCTCTATGCCTCTCTAACCTCATTCCTCTCACCTACGTGTTTAATCTGCTAAATAGAATCATTTCATAGTTGGCTGTACAATCATCTGAAATGCATGGTGAAGCTGTAATTTAAATAAATGAGGGCAAAGGCATGTATGTGAAGGTACAGTTTGGCAGGGTGTTCATATAGTATAGGGGTGGGTTTTTTCTTTTACTGTTTTGGATTTCTATGTGTACTGTGTAAGAATCAAATACTCAAAACACCTGAACAACAAGAACTAAACATACAAATTACCTGTGGAAGAAGGGAAGATCTCATGCTCGGCTGCAGTTCTGGAGTTGTCTTTGTCATTCCTAAGCCTTTAAACTTAAGACATACAAGATTGCTGTTTCCTTGGAGATGGCAAGGTTAAAGTATTTCATACTCATGATATGTGCTGGTAAGTGGCACCTTAGTTTAGAATGCTCCAGATCATTAACTTGGAGCTTTCCAGATTTCTCATCTCTTCCAGTATATTTGAAGTACTTGTGTATATGAATTCTGATGTATAGTTACCCATGGGTTTACTGTTATTTCTGCTCACTCTTATTAACACAATTTCATCCTGCTGGAACTTATGGCATAACTTTCATTGTATAAGATCTCTGAAGTATTTTGTTTGAGTCTGCTTTGCTTTTTGACAAGTATTTGACCTTTTTTTTTTTTAACATTCTGTGGTCACATTAGCAGTACAATGAAAAAAAGAATTGAAAAGATTCTAACTTTTATCACAGAATTGACATAACATACCTGTAAAATAAATAATAAAAACCTGAGAGGATTTTACTATTCATTCTCAATAACTACTTTTCAAGTAATTAGCAGCCTCTCAGGTCAAGATGTACATATAGGATAACCACTCACTGTATGCATTTCACTTTTGGAATAACAGATGTGTTCAGGAAAGACAGTTTCTGAAAGCAAACAAGTAAATGAAGCTTGTAGTGAATTAAGGAGATAAGTGAGATTCTCTGTGTTCTGTAAAAGCAGTGTATTTTCCTTAACAGAAAAGTTGAGGTTTTCTTGACATTTGCTTGTCTTGCATGTATGAGACATAATTAGAGCATTCATCTCTTGTAGAAAGATGTATAGAGATATTTTTATTAATCCTGTTGTCTGAGGTTTATTTACAGCTGTGGATACTTAGGCACAAGTGTTGAACCAGTGTCCCTTTATCTCTGTCACACAGGCTTGGATAAATTCTGGGAACCATGCAGGTCCCAGGTCTGCAGGACTCAGACATTGAAGTTGCAGCTGTAAGTGCACACTTGCAGCTCTGACTTCTTAGGACATGACATGTGGGCACCTGTGCTAAGCACTGGAAGTTGCATGTGGCAGTGTTAGTTACTGGGGCAGCAGTTCATGCCAAAACCAGGACCAAAAAGGGGCAGTTCATTGGAGTCTGTCTCATGCTGGTTCTTCCAGAAGTGTGATGTGATGTGTACAGCAGACCTGCAAATACTTATATACAGGACTTCTTCAAAGCTGAAAAGCTCTGCAGTTTGTGACTGCTTCGCAAATACTAATAGTTCAGTCTGCATGTTGCAAACTAAGAGACAGGAAAGTGTCAGAAAATGGAGAGTCTGAAGCTCGGAGATGATGAAGTAAGGAAAATCTAATCAGCTGAAAGCCAGGCTTGTTGCTAGCTAGCATGCTGATCCTCACTTTTTAGATGCTAACAAGCAAAGAGCCATCTCTTCTGAAAAGAATGCAGTGATTTTCTACTATTTATTTCACAGTAAAGAGGAAGGAATAAATTTCTCTGCCACATTTCAGCTCTTCATTCTTTATTACCTTCCTAGCTTGAAACCTTAACAGCCCCTTTTCCACCTGCAAACTTATGTTGGTACAAAAGTGATTTTTATCTAGTTGCTGTTGAGCTTTGATCCATTGTGAGAAATGTTAAAACCTGAAGAGGGGTGAATTTCAGAGTCAGGACAAGTGCATGCATGCCTCTTCTCACCAGCAGGAGTGCATGGAACAAGAAAATCAGCATTAACCTTCTGTCCTTCACACACACTTATTTATGCCCCAGGAAGCTTCTAGTGAAAGTGGTACCCCAGCTCACCACAAGATGTCTTGTCATGTTATGCAGCATGTGCTTAACCAGTGTCACCAGAATGGTCCTGTGGTAACAGGTGTAATATAAAAAAGGATCCATTGACTAAAGTGAGCCTACAAGATGAATATTTTAATTCTGTGACTATATTGTAGAGTGTTCTTTTCCTGTATACCTAAGTACTCTCTCTAGGATGATTCCCTGTATGACCTGACCCTCAAGGTTGCCTTAGTACTGTTACTTCAGCTTGAAGAGTAATTCATTAAATACCTTAATATTTGTGAAAACTCAATCCATTTTTGAACCTGGTAGGATGCTCTAGAAGCACTTATGACTTTCATTCAGAAGGAAGACGACCAAGCCACTCTTTTCTTTCTGTGCTCCAAATATGTTATTGTAATCTGTTGTTAACAAATTACCGCTCATTTCAAACGAAGGTCACAGAAGCTACGAAATACTAGCCAAATTCAGAAAATCTGCCTGTTTTGTGCTGTAAGGAAGAATTTTGATAATTTTATAAGTAATTCTATATATAATTCTATTTATAAATTAAGATGAGTGAAAGCTTAGGGACTGAGTACTCATGTGCCACGAAGCATGAATCTGAGGATGCAGCATGGACAGACCAGGCAAACTGTTCACCTGGTGTGCCAGACCACTGTGCAGTCATCTCCTGTAGGCATCCGGTCTCCTTTCTACAGCAGCCTGATGTGGCCCTGGAAGACAGACGGGATAAAGCTGTTTATCTCATTTATTTGATGATAAACTTTCAAGGTTACTACTTTTCTTCCTTTTTTTTTTTTATTTGGTCTGGTTTATGTATTTTGATTTAGAGCTCTGAGAGGCAGTTGTCTCAGTATTCTTGTAAAGCAAGAGATGCCAGCCTAGGTTTGTAGAACAATATGATTTCCCAGCACAGGAGTGTTGGTTAACTCACATACATAAGACTGTCAGGCTCTCAACCTGACAGAGTAAGCTTGGAATCTCACAGTTTTACTGCTATTTTTTTAAAATGAAGTTTAATTTCCTTGTCATTTGTGTGTTCCAGATACACACTTTAATACTTTCAATTTCTTTCCTTTGAACTTGATGTCAGATGTAGTCAGGAGATTCTTTACAGAAAGATAGACACATAAATATATTGAAAAATCTGTTCTGAACATACATTAGTGTAGGTTTGGTCAGAAAATGTTTGTTTTCCGAAAGTCAAATAGAAAAAAGTAATTGCAACACACAGAAGAAGAAAGTGGGATTTTTTCCCATTGTTGCAGAAATTGGGAGAAGTTTTAGATTAGTGATTTAGTTCCAAATGCAAAGGCATGACTATCAGCATGCTTTAGCTAAAAAAACCCAAGAACAACAAAATCCCCCCACTCCCCAACCAACCAAAAACCCCACAAACCCCCTCAAAATAGAAGTTTACTTCTGTTGCAAAACAGAGAAACAAAAAATGTTCCATCATACAGGGTGGCTTCTGGTATGGTTCTGAAGATGAGAGAGCTCCGTAAAGCTTAGCTCTAATATTTAATCCTTTGACTCATCACATCCTGTACATAAATAGCTGCTCAGTGGCAGAACTTTTCACGAGCTTTTGAACTGAAGAAGAATAAACCCAGTCCTGCATATGGCCCTCAGAGCAGAAGTCTGCTGGCAATGCACTGAGTTTTCACAGCTGGCATTTCTCTTGCTCTATAAAATAAGGTGAATTGTGTTGAGTTTTCCTCTCCTCTGCAGTGATTTCATTGCAGCTGTTCTAATTTCACCGTGTTGTGGCTTGGGAGGTGGCATTAACATTATGTGGTACCATATTAACCTTCTGTGTGGCAGTGATGTATGACTGTGGTTTTGGATGGTGTCCGCTGACTTGACTTCTGGGTCAGCTTTTAATGATAATCCTTCTGTTTGTGGTATTCTCAAAGAACCCGCATCCCAGGATGTCTGTTTCCTGCAGATGTTATTCTCTGTGTGTTCTGTGCTATATAGAAGTACATTTATACAAAGCTGTACATACTGGATACTTCAGGTAATGTCATGAAATTAAGGAGATGGGGCAAATAGTGATGGTAAATGCACTGAGTTCTACTCTGTGCTGAAGCCATAGAAAAGAGGAGGGCAGCAGAGGAATATGAAAGTGTTACAGTGAAGACCATCATCTCTGCCTCAAAGACTACAATGATAGTAATGTTTGAGCTGGAACAAAGTCCTCACTTGGGGATTTATGAAACAAAACCCCAAACTACCCCTCCATGCCAAAACCCCTGAACAATCCCTCCATTCCCACCTTTTATGAGCATGTGGTTTGATGCCAGGTTGTTTTTTAGGAAAGTTCACAATTTCTTTGAAAGACACTTGTTAACCTACTTTTTAAGACTTCAGTTACCCTGCTATGTATGTAATCCTATTTATCAGTGAAAGTCCCTTCTTTTGGTGGCATAATAGAAATAAGACATTTGTCCTGCCTACTATCTCATAGAGAAAGACTTTTTATTTAACGTTATATTCTTAACCATTTTATGAACTCAAATTAATTTTTTATAACATGATCAAAAGGTAGACACTTGTGAGTCAATGTCCTGCCTTTGTGGATATATGGACTTTAATAAATGGACTTCAATAAACCTTTGTGCTATGAGCTGCTCCTGGAGAAAACTGAATAATAATAAAAAAAAAATCGACCCTTCCCCTGCCAACTGAATGTGTTAGTTCAAAGGCAGAGATGATATTCTTGCCAGTGGACAGAAAGATTTCAAGGAAAATATTAGAATTTTTATACTAAGAAGATTCAAGAGTTTGCTGGAAGATTGTTTATACCTTATATGGCTCTAGATATATTATTTCTGTTGTCAAAACTGCTTTTATATTTACAAGTTAATTAGTTTAACTTCATATTCCAACTACAGAACCCTGGAAAGTGGAATTGTCTGCCATCCCCTGGAGTAACTTCAGTTCTTTTGGTGTAATGTCATGCTGAGATTTATATGAAAATAAATTCCAATTTCTAATAAGGTAACCATATGTTTTGGAGTTGTTGTAATAAGGTGTCATAAATAACTGTGGCTCCCAAGGAATTCAGCCTTGCAACTGTCAGTTCTTATGTTAGTAACTTGCATTTGAACAAATTGCAATCATTGCTATTAAAGGAAAAAAAGCATCTTCACTCCTTCAGAATGGCAACGAAAATCCTGCTCTGAAGCTGTTGAGATTTTTGTTCCCATGGAGAGATGGAGGATGCTGTGTCCCCAAATCAACAAATGCTCTAAAGTGTTAGGATTGCATTCTTCTGAACTGTATGAGATATAATTTGATTGATGGGTTAATGAAAAGCCCAGTGCCATGTTGTTGCCTACTAACTGTAGTAGAATCTGACTTAAAAGCTGACTAGTAGGAGAAAAGAAAAAGCGATTGCATGTCCTTTCTGGGCCAGCAAAATTATCTTTGCACTGCAATGACCCTTTGTCGTGTGCAGAGTGGGAGCCTCAGGCAGGGCTGATTAGAGAAGCCCTCCTGTTGAGTCATGAGGGGCATAAAGGACCCCCTGCTTTCTAAGCTCTTTTTCAGAGAGGAGTCCAGGTGCAGCCCCTGCCTGCACCTGGATGCAGTAAATGGTGATGTATATGTACTACACCTTGTCAGCAGAAAGAGCTCTTGCTGGTCTTTACTCATTAAGCCCCTGTATTGATCCTGATATTTCTAAAATTCTTTATTCCGATTATGACACACTACAGCTCATGTCATGTTTCTGCTGGCATCAATGAAAATGAAAAATTTGAAAGTTTTTAGTGGAACTAAACCGGATCAGTGTTTGCATCAAACATTTGGCAGCAAAGGAAAGAACAAAATCAAAATTGTTCCTGTAGTGCTGATCAGAAGTTTACCTGTGTTTGAGCTGGACTGGAAAATATTGAGAAATGTTTGTATTTAAAGAGGAGGTTTTGCTCAGAGTTGGATGGAAGCCACTAAAAATTGTGTGCTTATCTCTTAAATCTTAGAGTTTGAGATGCAACAATTTTGCCTTTTTAAAAACCTGGAGCACAACTGGAATAGTTGAAATATGACATGTGTGTATGTATGTGTAATGTATGTGTGTGTTTATACATATATGCATAAACCTGTTTTCCCATTGCAGCACAACAGCCTTTATTTACCCAGGATCTGACAGAGTAGCAACTTTCTCAGGGGCCTGTGGGGAGCTAAAGGGGACTGGTGTAGAAAAACTCCATTTTACTTCCAACCCATTTTTTTTTCTGTGATTCCATCATCTTTTATCCTGTACTGTGTATTGAGTCGAGCACTGGAGGGACATTAATGCTGTTTGACTCTCTGTGGTTGCCTTACGCGGAGAGGGAAATTATTTTGCATAGTTGAAAGTCTTGATATGGCATGAAGATAATGTTATTTAAATGCTGGCCCTTAGAAACGTTTTTTCAGCTACTTTGAAGAAACTTGATGTGCAGTTTTGATGCTCATTCTGTCTCTCTGTTCCTCTTAAGGAACGATTTGGGGGCATGTAGTCCCTTCTCCAAAGGGAAGTTCTCATGGCCAGTTTGTAGATAACATGTTGAATTGGGCTTGATTCTGGCTGTGTAAAAATGCACATGGTAAATGATGTCATCTGGCTGCTTTAAGGTCTGTGCTGGCAGTGGTAGATCCAATTTTGAAGCTGTCTCAGGGTAATGGAAAGGTTGACATGGGTAGGTCAGAGGAGGGAAGTGTGTGCATTTGTCCTACAGCAAGGTCTGTTACGGACTGAAATGAATGCTCCCACCCCCCTCAGTTCTGAAAACACAGGAGAAAGCTTGATTTGCCATCAGGGGAAGCCCTATGAAGGACTTGGAGGACTCTGCTCTCAGCCCAGAGAGTGTAGAGACCTGAGGTTTTGGATGCAGTGAGGTAAGTGTAGAAAATCATTTTGTTCAGGTATGTATATGGACGTCAGGGATCCTGGGAAGAAACAGCATTAAACTCCTCAGGAACTGTTCTCATTGCCGTGGTGTCTCATAGAATTTTTGTTTTAAATGCTTTTAAGCAGTTTCAGCTGCTTCAGTCCAAGCCTGTCTGAGGCTCTGGTGCTTCTGGAGCAGATGCTGAGCTATGAGGGGGCAGTCACAAATACTTTGCTGCATCCAGAAAAGGCCATCTAGCAGATATTCTGTGCTGACCAGTTGTAGGATTAATCTTAAAAGATTTGCTGCACCTAAAATGAGTTGCAAAAGAAAACAAACAAACAAACAAACAAAAAGGCAAAACATCAAATAACCTCTCCTTTTTCCCCACAACTGTTATTTTTTTTTCCCAAATACTGAAGGAAATTAAGCTTTTATACTTCAGCTCAAAAAGAAAAACAGACCCAAACAACAGATGAAACACCAAAACTAAATGGAATATACAATTTAGCTTGTCATAAAAATATTTTTAAAAATTATTTTTAATGGAAAACATGTTTTGCCCTTGGTAATAGCATAGCTGGAGGCTGCTTCAGTAAGTATTATCTATTGTATTTTTCCTTATGTGAATATATTTTGTTTCCAGTAGATAGAGGAACAAAATTGGTTCTAAAAGTACAAGAGTCTCTAAAGCCATGACAAATGTCAGTTTATACCAACACATTTTTCCTTGCAAGATTTAGTAAACGACTCACTGATACGGTTCGGGGTATTCAAAGTTAATGTGCATGTAAAAAACAAAGCAGAGAAGTTAAGAAGTTATTGGAAAAGACATTATTGCTAACCTCAGGCCCTGCTGTGTGGTTTGCTCTCTGCTTTTCTTTTACAATTTCAGCACACATTTTGCATGCTTTCCCAGCATTTCTCCTTATGGCTCCTGCTCAGATTAATTTGGAATCGAGGCAGATGCTGATGGTACAGGCTGTCTGCAATAAGTGCAGCCTATTCTAAATTTATTAAAAGGCATTGAGCTTTTGACATTATCCAAATATAGTAGGGTTACACTGGCATGTAACAATTTCAATGTATTTAGACAAATTTAGACAATAAATTTAATCTATATAGACATATTTTATATGTATTTAGCTCCTTGTGTTTTTTCAGTGCAGTTCATTTATGGAAACACCTTTCTAGATTTATTTAAACAAAGGAATAACAATATTGTGTTGCATGAGGAGCTATATTTTAAATGAAACTAAAAATATGACTGCTTTTTCCAATCTCATTGTTCTGTTAAGGAGAGGAAGCTTCAGTGGGGCCTTCATGCATGTCCATTTTCTGGTGTGTATCTGTGCAGGTTTCTCTGTTTTGGTTTGCTGTCTGGAAACTGGGAAAATAGTGTTAACAACATCCTTTGTTGTATGGCTGGGATATTGTGAGGTTTACTGGATAAGGGGACCTGATAAGGTACAGCACAACAATACCACAAAATAAGCTGAACTAAGTGTGGAAAAGTACTCAAACTGCTTACATAGCAAGAAATAAGTTTGGTGTTTTTCCCAATTATATTTACTAAATGTTATTGACAGCTTAGGAAAGACATTCTATAAAATATTAATGTACATATTTAATTTTTAGAAGGAGAATTCCTCTTACTCTGAAAGATTTTTGACAGACAAATCAATTCCTTTTAGGTAGGTAGCTGCCTCTAAAAAAAATCTCTCAAAAGAGTGCATTTTTCTGATACATCTACCTCTGCTATTTTGTACCTGAATCTTTTTGGTGGTTGGGGAAAAGAATTATATAGAAAGTTAGAGTGAGACTTTGATCCAAGCAATGGAAATGAGTGCAAAGATATGTACACCAACTACAAAGATAACACTTATATTGATGATAGTTTCCTATTGATTTGCTGACTCTTACAATATTTTTAGTATTCATTTTTTCCCCCAAAAGATACCTTCCTATTTTTTCCACTTACTGCATTTGTTATTTATGTCTAAGGGGTAAATTTTAAAATTCCCCTTGGGTGACCTAGAAGATTTTTCTGTCTGTCCTTCTCACTTTATTTTTGCTTTTCATTTCTAAACTGGACATCTTAGTTTTCCTTCCTGCTATGGGTAGTTTCTGATTAACTGCATTTTATTAACACAATATATCTTATTGGTTCTGTGAAGATGTTTGTTGTGTTTATGTCTTGTCCTGAACTTGCTCACTGAAGGTGTACATGCTTTATAAACATGAGGCACATAACATGTCCCTGTAGGGATCACTCATAGAACATGTCCCTGTAGGGATGACTGTGTTTAATAGTCAAAAATTATTTTCTTTCCACTTCCAGGCTTAAGAAATAATTAGGATGAAATTGGCAGTGCAAACTCCGTTTTGGTTCTTGTCTTCCTTAGGATTGTTCACCTCTCAACTTCATTTTATTATTTTGTTTCCCTAATTCTGTGACTCATATTTTCCCTCCAAGCTTTCACCAGAGAAACTGTGTGTACGTATTGGTAGCTCTTAGTGCTGAGATAATTACATGAACACACAGCAGCATCTTCAGACACAAACGTGAGTTAGCCTTAGCTCAGAGACATGCTGTGTTTTGCAAAAAGAGAACATCTGATTTGCAAGGACTTTGCCTTGGAAAATTCCTGCTTGCCTCGGGGCTGTCTCCAGGCACAGGCAGAGCAGGCAGTTTCCTGGGGCTCCAGAACTCCACTGTGGCAGGTTGGCCTCGTGCTTACTCTGCTTTCCGTGTGTCGGAGCCCGAGACGCAGCCCATGGTGGTGCACTTGGGGGAGAGATTATAAAGTGAGACGTGTGGATGTTCAAGAAGTAGCTATTGCCATTCCTGCTTTTTCTGTTTCCTCAGCAGCAGATCACTCAGGTTTTTGTTTCCTAACATCCGAGTCCGCCATCCCCAAGGCATTAAAACACAGTTCTGTGCAGAGTTGATTCCGTGGTTCGCAATGTCGTGACTGTTCTTAGTTGGCTTATGTGGGGCAACCTGAGTTTGTTGCTGATGCGTTCCCATTTCCAGGAGCAGGAATGATCCTGATTATTTTCTCTCCACAAAGCTCTTCCTTATCACTGGAAAGTGGGCATTGTTTCCCACTGTTTCTTAGGCAAGAGGAATTTTGCAGTACTTCCACAGGCTTGTATTGTCACTTTACTGACAAAATGGAAAATTGGGCAAGCATGGGGGAAGGTGAAGATCATTGCTAGATACTAGAATCTGTATAACCCACAATTAGGCTGGTTCAGACTCTGAGGACGCTTGTCTTGGAGATGGCAAGTTCATGCCTGTGAGTTATTTTTCAGTTAAACACTCTGTTGCCTTGGAATTATATAATATCTGTTTAAAAACCTCTGTGTTGGCCCTGAAACATTTCCTCCATTTGCCTGGGCACAAGTGACATTAACCTTTGAAGGTCAGGCCTTCTGCTCTGTTCTGGAGCTTGTTTTAACCCATTACCCCTTTGGTGACTTTATTTGCTTTTCGGCTTTCAGTCTAGTTAGCTGAATCAGTGCTATTGTAAAAAGGTCAGTGGCAATCTGAAGTGCATTCAGTTTGTGTAAGGTACAATTTCCAGTCCTTCTTTTCTATGAGAATCATTTCAGAGCCTGGCACTGCCACTGTGTGTGGTTTTCATTCAGTGATTTTTCTGTACAAACTGTAATATCAAATTTGTGTAAAGCATGACCTGTCTTAGTGGCTGGTAGGGCAGCTGATGCTTGACAGCACAAGAGCTGCAGTGTTCAAACATCCATTTGAGTAATTAGCACCTTGCTAATTCTATATAAAAGGCTACAAAAAATTGAATGCTATAGAAGATGTACAGTTTTTCCGATGCACTGTTTTGGTTGTCAGGAGTGTACACCAGGAAATTGTCAGCTCAGTCTGAGAGCTAAAAATTGTGTCAGGTGTTTCTTGGTTAGTATTGGCATTATTGGATATTCAATAATGTGCAACAGATGAATGTGGAGATGAACCGAACCATCCCCTCTCATTAGACATTTGGAAACAAATGAATTTTGGTTTCAGGTGGGTGGAATTCTTTTTTTCTTATTTAACACAATATAAATACCTGGAGCTCAGTTACGTCTGTTTTGCAATTCACATAAATCTTGAAATGAATTAATGAGGAACATGGAAAAGAGGACAGATCTCGGACAGGGAATCTAATCAATGTGAATTCCCCTGAGCTATATCTGTTTTGTGCTTAGGTTCCCATTGATTTTTGTAAACATTTTAGTGTTAGCTATAATCCCCTTTGAATATAAATCACTCCCCAGAAGTTTCTCCTGTATTTTAATTAATTCTGAACGGACTGACTTGAGAACTCTTCCTTCAGTCTTATTACTAAACCAGAGAAATTCTGCTTGTTTTTTTTTCACAGCCTGAATCTGACCCCTGTGAAATCAGTAGGCATTTAAAATTCTCGAGAACTGGTGAAGCTGAGAAAACCTGAGACAGCCAGAAAGTGTCTAAGATAGAAACTGCAAGAAAATCAGAAATCTTGAGGGAAAACCAACCAATTTTGTAGTAAATTATTTTATTTATTTCAACTTGTATAAGTTCCTGTTACAGTCAATAATGCCCTATCCTTCAAAAGAAAAAGGAGACGGAGATGGTCCTTCTGAAACTGGGCAGCTGCTACAGGGACATTATACCTTCATTCTGATTTAAAGATAGAGGGCTCATGAGCTACCTATTCCCTTTGAATTAGTTGAGAAAAACTTCTTCTAATCTGTAACCTGGTTGACTGGTACAATTCCTTTAACTTCAATCTCGGGAAAGAGTATTACTGAAGTTGAAGAGATGATAGTGAAATTATTTTGCTGTGACATAAAAATAAGTATCCTATGACTAGCATAAAAGCTGGCACTGTTATTCCTTGAAAAATGCATGTGTAGCAATAGGAGGTATTTTGGCCTGTAGATTGAAAGACTGTCATCAGTAAAACTGGAGCTAGAGGGGATAAACTGACTTAAGGCTGTCTGAAGTGCAGCAGCATCAGATGCTATTCGTTGATATTCCTGGTCGAGGTGGGGGGAGGAATTTTGTTTGCAGCTGTCAGTTGGATGTCTTATCATAGATTGGTTTTATTTAGTGGAGCATGTGAGAATGTTACTTGATTATATGAGGGAAAAAAAAAAAAGCTGTGCTTCTTGAAAAAAATTGAGAATATATTTTTCTTGCAGTTGTTTAAGCCTCAGCAGGACTGAACTGCTGTGTAATGCTTAGCTGAATTGCAGGAATAATATGATGGTTTCGTAGGCATATACACAGGAAATAACCTGTTAATTGTATACATATACATACACAGATGTGTATATAGTTTATATGTGTATATATATAATGAACCTGAATCAGTGTGCCTGTGGTGCACCCCTCAAGTTTTATTTTTTACTATTTTATAGTTAGCTCTCCTTTAAAGATGCCATCGCAGTTTAAGGGTGGCTACAGGATGCCATTGTTGTTTGGGGTTTTTTCTTCATCATCTATCAGTAAGTGTCTGCATATATGCTTATAAACTGCTTTTATGTCTACAGTGTCTAGGTCATGTATTTTTGGGCACAGGCTATCACAGGTGTTACTCAGATACATGATAATGTAGGATTCATTTTTCAGGAGACTTTATATCCTAAGTGTAAGACAAGAGGCCATGTTTCAGGTGGGAGTAAAAAATGTAAGAATGTGCTTTGAAGCTGAAATCCAAGAACAGTTTCCTTTTTGCTTAAGGGAAATCCTGCTTTTTTCCCCTAGTGAATAGTTTCTATTTTAAAATTTGTTTTTGTAAACCTAGATTAATTCTGTTGACGTGCACTAGTTGTGGAGATGCAAGTAAAGCAGAGACATCTCTCTCTGCAAAGCTGAATGTTGCAGTAAGTTCTTACTTCACTGAGAGCTGCCTCTACAACAGGCCTTGCCCCCAGGTGAAGAAGTCTATGATGCCCAGTTGAAGATCAGATCTCAGCAAGGATTTCCTCCCTGCCCTGCTCCCACAGTCACTTGGAGGCAGAAGTGGCTCCTTGCAATCCAGGGGAGAGCTGCAGGGTGACACCTGCCAGAGATAACAACAGGAAACCACTCACAGCTGGAAAAATGCAAAAATGTGGAACTGTTTGGAGTGCACCTTTAGCTGAACCATTTATCAAGGCTTTTGGCATTGTGGAAAAGGATTATTCCAAGGAGGTTTTGAAGGGAATGACATTCTTGGGATGAAACTGTTAATGCAGAGCTAATCTCAAGTGCAGTGTGAGAGAATAAGTGACTGTACTTGTTTGTTTTTATTTTCTTTTTTAAAAGTAATGAACTGTCAAAGGTCACTGAGGTGATTTGACTAGTTGAGAGTCAACCTTTTGGCACTAAATGAGTGATTACAGGTAAAATGGGAAAAGTACCTGCTAGCCCTTGAAACAGAAGACAAGCATGATGGACAATGGCAAATCAGTCAAGGAAAGTCTAGAGAAGGTGTGATTAAATCTTTTATTGAATCTAAATGGTATGAACTTGGACTCACATTGACGTGTGCAGCTTCACATGATAGAACTGAAAGAAGTGCTGAGAGCAGGGCTGCTAAATGCCTTTCCTTGTGGTGGTTCTTCCCCCTTGGCCCCTGAGGAGCAATCTAGAGCTTGGAAGCTGTGCACTTAGAAAATTTTGCTTTACTTCTTGGCAAATCAAAATTTTTGGTTTACTTTTAAATTTTTTTTTCTTTCTAAACTTTTTGTTTAATTTTAAAAATTTCTTTTACAGGATAATATTTATCTTTATTTTTCTTTACTGTATTTTACTTCATTAGTTTATTTTATTATTGAACTGTTTAACTATTCCCACCACTCTCTTATGTAAAGGGCACCTCCTCCTGCTCACATCCCAAAGAGCCTATTGAATAGATTTTAGCTTGACAGTCTTGTGTAATACTACATGACATCCCAACATTAATAGCAATGATAATACAAGTAGTTAAATAACTTTGGGCCTAATCTAACTCTTCTGCTGTAGCTGGATCTCTTCATTACTGAGCTGCATAGTCAAGTACTTTATTTCTGGATGGGATTTTTCAGTGGTCATAACTCTTGGAAATCAAACCTCTTCCATACAGTATAAGCTGAGGCATCACTTCTTTTTGATACTGCCCATCTTCAAATTGCAGTTTTATAATCTTAGCCATTCTGATAGTTGGTCTATTCAAATTTGGGTAAGAAGATTCTTTCTTTGAGTACCAGGTGGGAAAGGTGGAGGGTTTAGAGTCCTTTCAATAGCTTTAAATACCATTTATTTTCAAGCTTTCTAAATCCACATGTGCACAGACAGCAGGCAAGAGCTTGTGACCCAAAGGTGAATATTTCACAGTATGTTGGTTGTCTAAGATAGCAGTTGGACTTGATCTTAGAGGTCTTTTCCTACCTAAATTATTCTGTGATTAATATTTAACCATTGAGTTTGACTTCAATGATCTGTGAATAGTGAGATGTAAGGGTGAGGAGAAATGTTAGAGTATGATCAATCATTATGTTCTTCACAGTTTGTGTTGTGCATTTCCATTTAATAACTACAAGTATCTCTCACCAAGTTTCATGCATTTCTCTCCATCACCTTTTTACCCCCATAAAAGACTGAGTGATGTTTATTCATTACCTCAAAGTCACTTTGCTGTGATGAGGAGCAATTTTGAGGGATGTTAATAGTGTGAAAGTACCAGAAAAATTGTTCTAAGCTTTGATTATGTGAGTTCCTTGTTTGTGAAAAGGAGCATGGTCCATAGCTGCGTGCAGACTCATACATATTTATACACCAGTGTATTTTAGATGTTAGCTACATCTGTACCTTTAGGATGTTGTTTCGTCTGTTGTAATCATGTTGCAATAATTAAAACATCAGAGGAACAAACAAACAAAACCTCATTTTAGTGTAATAGAGCTGCTGATGCCTGACAGATAGAAGTAATTAATTTTTTTGCATTTAAAGCATGCAGTGGGAGCGCTGTCAAAACTGCACTAGCCAAACCGTGTTGAGGAGGTGCACTAAGTACGCTTGAACTGCATGGAGTGTACTGATACAGGACACATTTGCTTTTTTTAATTTCTTTCCAGTGTTTTGTTTCACTAAAAGGCTGCATTATTTGAGCAAAGCCTGGTTACTCATGCACTGCTTACTAAATTCGCATTTACTGCAAATGGGATCTTTCCTTTCAAAAAGTGCCAGTCATGTTTTTTTTCTGAATGTCTCATCAAGCTTGGTGCAAACTCCAGGCTCTCACTGTGGGACTGACTCTTGTTACTGTTTGGATAAGTTAGCCCTGGAGACTCTCCAGCACTTCTACTTTCTCAATAGGCTTCTTGATTTTTGCTGAGATTCCTGAGAACTTTGCCGTATCCTGTGATCAACACATGTTTTCCCTGAAGCTTAGACCAGCAGTTTTAGTTACTGGCCCTAGAACCAGAAGTGAATAGTTAAATATTCTGATTTCAATTGTGCTTGCCTTGCTGCCTCTAGGCGGGTGTGGTGTGGTGGGAGAGATGAAGAGCTATTCACAAGTGGTTTAAACAGAATACAGATACTTTCCCAAGCTTTTTATAATTTTTTTCCACTATCTGTGCATTGGCATTATTTTTCTAATGTCTTATTTTTCGAAGTGACTGAAAAGACTTCCTGTTTTCCCCACGGGCTCCTTAAATTCCATTTCGAGTAGAACCAGAGCTCAGTGTGGTCCCACAAAAGCAGCAGCTGGTTGCTGGGGCTCAGCATTGTTGTGTTGCCGCAGTTCCCTACATGCTGCATCCCAAGAATGCGTCTCCCAGGGTACCAGGAGTCAACTTGACAAAGCAGTAATGATCCAGAGACTTGCCCATTGCCATAGGGACAGGAACAACGCTCACAACCAACAGATAAAAGCTCTCTCTGCTGTTTGTAAAGCACATGAAATAAATGATACATTCTCACAAAAGAAAACAATACTTAAGAGTATAATTGGCCACTGCAGACATCTTTTTTCCCTGACAAAAAATAAGGCAAACACACCATGAGCTGTTTGGCTTGATTAAAAGACCCCAGCATGGCTCTTTTGAGTCAGTAAGGCAGACTTGAATCAAGTTACCTGAGATTTAGTATGACACTTCCAATGACAGTAATCTGCACATCTCAGGTGACAGCCTGAGTCATTGAATGTTGGTTTGAACTTAAAAGTCACATGAGAGACTGCTTTTTAGGCCAGCAAATGAGTTTTTTAGTGGGAATATAATATATAAAAAGAAACTATTGCAAAAATCATAACAGGACTTGTCTAATGACAGTTTCCTGATGGGGCACTTGGAACTAAGTAATTTTCAGTTATATTTTATGTTCCTTTCATCATCAGTGTGTTATTCTAGTGTGGGTCTGGATTTAAAAAAAAATACTTCTACAAAAGTGTTTTTAGGATCCTCAGCTAAGCAGCCTCTCTGGTTTGGTTTCTCAAGAGGATAGAGCCAAATTTTTTGTATGCTGTAACATGCAGTATAGTTAAGTAAGAATATCTTACAGGAGGAGAAGAAAATGGTGGAGTTTTTCATGTGTACTAAAGTGCACCAGTTAGAGCAAGGTATGAAAATGAGCACAGAATAAACAAAATACACAATTCTTGTGTTAGAGACCAGCAATGGGGTCTTTTCTGTTGCCTTGGCAAGTTCCTTGACCATTGGCCTTCCAAGGAAAATTTCACTGTCTCCTGATGAATCTTTTTATGAGCAAACATAAGATGCTCCATATTTCACCTGCAGATGAGTTTGCTCTGATTGTTGGGATGGTGGCCAGGGAAATGGCAGTGTGAATCCTTCAAAGTGGACGAGTGATCTGGATGCTCAGTGTGTCAGAACACATTTAATGGTTGGGCTGTTGCACAGAGAGAAGATGCTGTTTCTTTCTCCGCTGTCTACTGGAACAAAAAAAGAGGAAATAATAACAATAAAAAAAAAGATAAAAAGAGAGTTGTTGCCTTTTGAGAGAGCAAGAGAGAGGATCAATCCCTAAAGGTACTTCAGCTCTTAATCTTGAATTTAAATCCTTGGATTCTCATGACTTTAGTGGGTGTTTTAAGGGCTTAAGTAGGAATTAGGAGCCTCCATGCTTTGGCCCTTCATGCCTATGTTCATGGGAAAATGTGAGGTGGAGGTAAGTGTCTCCCTGTCAAATGGAGGGAGGCGTCTAAGCCTGGAGGAGAGGTGGGATTTGAGCTAAACTGGTGCTATTGCATTTTTTTTTATCAGCTAACATGGCCAGATTTTTGCTCAGATTGAACCCCATGCTGTGGATTGCCCTGCTCTTATACAGAGACCCTTGGCATCTACCTCAGATTTTGGTCTAGGAGCCAAGTATCTGTACATTTCAGGGAGCTAGTAATAGTTACAGGGGAGATGTAACCTCTAAAATAGCTGTTTGGACCCAAGCCTTTATGTCTACCTCCTTGTGATTTGGCTAATATTTGGAAAGATTGTGTGCATATGAGATGAGTTGTCCTTCTTAATACCCTAAGGTGTAAATACTTTCGGTAATTATTTGAAGACAGCACAGTGTGTCACTCCTCCAGTTCAGCACAAAGAACATGGCTGTTGGTTTGGGAAAGTGTCTGTATCCTTAAAGATGAGGGAACTAAGATGAAGTGATCCAAGCCTTTTCTGAGCTATGTTGTCTACTGAACAGGTTACTCAATCCAGCAAGAGGATTAAATTTATATATCAATAAATTCAATAGCTGTGATTTATTGTTGTGCTTATATTATGAGCTGATGCACAGACAGTTTTCTCTATGTAAGAGATGAGTGCAACTTGAGATTAGTCCTAATTTAACATCTTAAATTGGGCTCACAGTGTAAGATCCTGACATTCTCAGCGTTACAGCATGACCTCTTGTAGAATTTTGTATAACATTTGGATCAATTTTAAGGACAAGAGGGAGACCTCCAGTTTATATTTGAGTGATGGATAATTTAGATAAGTGGGTGGTGACCAGTTGAAAGGTTACTTACGTGTTTACTAGTTCAACTTCTGATGCTTGTAGTAATATCCTTGAAAACCTTGTAACTTCTTGTCTTTTGTGATAGTAGTGAAAGGAGATGGTAATAGGAAATAAGTGCATAAGTGCAGGTCCTTCCTTTGTGCAAAAAATTAAGGAAATGCAATACTTGGCTATTGTCCTCAATATTGGACTTAATTGCTCATAAAAAAGCCCCACTGAGGAAAAAAAAGTTAAAACCAGTAAGAGAAAACCAGAAATTTGTATCTCTGGTTGCCCCGGCATTTCTTGTCTAAAAAGGCAATGCTTTAATTACCTGCATTGATATGATGATAGGTAGATGAGTATTCTGGTTGGTTGTATTAGAACCAACAAACAACAGAAACTAGAAACATCATATTGAAATAGAAGACACTGGAATATGGCGTTATATTAGTAAGAAAACTTACTTCATCAGATTTCTCTATTATTCAGCTGGTTTATGGCTTATGCTTCATTTACTGTCTTCATTAAAGACTGAGTAACTTGATATCCTAACCTGAAAAAGATTCCAGAAGTAAAATTGAAAATTGTTTGGCTCAGAGAGTTTATAAGCTTGGCTATTTGAGTTCTTTTATTCCCTTTGAGAACAGGATGCACATTTCTTACTGGCAAGTTTCAGGAGCTGGATTTAGAAGTTCTATTCATTACCACCTACAGAGATCCAAGGTCTTTTAGAAGTCCTTCCAGTTTTTTTGTGGATCATGTGAAATAGTGTTGGGAACAATTTCACCGCACAGAGTTCTTGTCTGTGCCATGTTTTACCCATTACAACACCATGGAAGCAGAACCATCACCAGTACCTAAGGTTTTGTACATGTTCTCACAAATTATCAGATACTCTGCCACTTGTGTGGCCTCACCTCCATAATGACATCTGAGCTTTGTGAAAATACCAGTAGATGAATACAGTTCCTCATGATTTCTTGCAATTATTACCTCAAATGGCCTTTTGTGTATCTTGAAGAGGAATTTCAAGAGAGAATTTTACATGGAAGGGACTGTGAGTATTTAATGTTACATAAATGCACTGTTTTTTCAGGTCAGTGCTACTACTTCCACTTTTGCTTTTCCTTTAGTATGTTCAGGTTAAACTTTCATGAGCTGTACAAGGTTTCAAGGGCTGGTTGTGAGTATTTTTTCCCTGTTTAGGGTTAGAATACTCAGATGCACTGACACAGCCATGTAGCTGTGACAATGAGCAAGAACATTAATGGGGCTCACTTGCCATTTCCTTTCTGTATTTTTGTATCTCTACATAACACTTTTACAGTAAAAGCCAGTGCTGAAAGACCGAAGGCTGATCTGGGAGATTATATAGTACATTTTGCTTGCTCAGCAATTGATTACCTTAACAAAATGATTCCTGGCAGGTATTTGCCTAACACTGGCTTAAAAATCCCCTAGAGCTGGAAAGTCTGCAGCTTCCACTTGGAAAGCTATTCCAGTGCTTTGGGGCTTTTATCATGAGAAAATCTTTTCTAATACCTGATCCCAATCCTGCAGTCTCAATCATAATTCAATAGGATAGTTCAAAAAAGAAAAAAAGAAATAAAAGGGCTTCTAGAGACTCCCTGTTACATCTGAGGGTCCAGTGAGTCAGCATCGTATTACAAAATTAGGCAAACTCCATTGTGAAAGAAGTACAAATCATAGTAAATCTTTTTGCTCTGCCCTGCATTGCAACACATCACTTAGAGCATTTCCTCCAGATCTGGACAGATTTGGATTTGCTGGAAAAAGTCCAAGGAATAAGCAGATGTTAACCTAACATAATCTTCATTCACAGAGCTGATGGTATTAGGGTATTGAGGAGGAGGACGCATCATAACAATCTTAAAATGCATAAAAGGCTGCTACAGAGAAGCATGAAATAGTGCTTTTTAACCCTTGTGTTTAATGTGGTGGGATTTTTTGGTTTTGTTTTGTTGGCTGTGTGCTGGAATAACAACCAATTTATCAATTTAATTTGTTGCTCCTACCCAGCGCCAGTGTAGTTTATTATTTCTGTGTAGGTGTATAACCTTGCCCTTTTCAAATTGCATTCTATTTTTAAAGAATTGCTTCTTCAATTTGTCAAGACGCTTTCAAATTCTTGTGTCCACCGACATTTTTGTAATCCCTGCCAGGTTAGCATTGTTAGCACATTTTGTCTATATACTCTTTATTTCATCATCCAGGTGGAAGGCACTGAATAATATCAGGCAGGACAAACCCTGTGGCAGTGATGCTTAATAATATTAAGTTTGATCAGTTAAGCAAATACATGCTTTACACACAGTTTAGACATTCTTTTAGAACACACTGTATGTCGCAAAATATCCTTAGTTGATCTGTTAGTGCCTTGAAAGAACTCTGGCGTCTTCAGTGACAAATAAAAGAGAAGAGCTGCAATGTACCTCAACCCATAATGAATAAAATAACTACCGTTCTAGGGTTTCCCAATACTGTTGGTTCTCACCCTAAAATGTGTTTTGTGTTGGCTGTGCCCTTTGCTGTGTAAATGCTCCTGCTGGTCACTGCATCCTTTGGGTGTTATGGGGGTGGGTGCTGAGCCCACCTAACCGAATCACTGCTCCCCTGCTTGACTCCTTGTGAGTGGCCCTGTTGAGTTAGCTGGAAGTACTCAGGTGCTTCAAGTTGAAAACATGGTGAAGTGCTTTGGCAGTCTGTACTTTTGCATTTTTATGGCAGTTAAACACTTTGAAAGGATTTCTACTGATTGACAATATTGTCATCAAAATTGTGAGCTTCGTGGGGTCATTACTTTCTGAACTTGTGGCATTAGGAAACTTGTACATGGAACTAGATAGCTTGCAACTCCTACTTTCTGCTGTAGCTCCTTTAGCAGTGGTGCAGAGAAAACTGGGGCTCTTTTCATTTGAAGAAACTTAATTTATTTGTGCTCTTTCAGTCCTTGTTGAATTATGTTGTGTTTGTCACCAGTATTATAACATTTTAGACTGAACAAGTTCACACTTGTTTAAAGTGTTGTGTCAAAAAGGAATTAAAGCTATAACAAATAGAGACTTATGATCCTTCTGCATATTGAAGCCTGACTGGTCTGAGCTGTCAGTCTTGGAGGAAAATCTTAGGGCAGCTGGTTTGTATTTGGAGCTGCCCTTCACTGCATCGTTAGAATAGTAATAAAATAACCTCTTACATCTTCTCTGCAAGCAAGTGCTTTTTCTTGTAGATGCCAGACACTTAAGATAATATGTAAGACAGATCACACACTTGCAAGTTAAACAGAAGTTGTGAGAAAAATAATTGTTCTGAATGCCTAAAGAGCAGTTGATTTAAATGTGTTGTTTCATTGTTCATCATCTTGTGTGGCTTAAGCTTTTTCCATTTATAAATTAATGGAAAATGTTGATGACTGCTTGATTCGAGAATATCCTACCAAAATGTGGTTGAAAGAAAACATTTTATTTAATTGTAGGTTTTTGACACTAATAAGAGAATAAGTCAACACATTCCTTGCATATATTAATCATCTTTCATGTATGGTACCTGTTAATAGCAACTGTCTAAAAGAATGTCAAACTGTGGTTTTAAATGAAGTTGAAGAACAAGGGAAGAAAAAAGACTAAGATATGTTTTATCTGTTATAAGTGAATGTTACTCCTGAATGCCTGGTAGACGAATTATTTTTTCACTTTTTCAAAACAAACAAGCAAAAATTTCATTTAAAATGAGATAGAAGGTGGGGATTGCTAATAATGTTTAATATTTTGGGTCCCAGTTTGTCTTCGTTATTAAGGGCATAAGTCTGCACTGTGATCCCAGGCAAGGTTTTGAAGTTAAGGAAAAGAGGGGGAAAATAAGAAAAAAAAAGCTTAATAAACTGTTAGCGTAACAATAAGTGAGCCTGCTAGAAACACAAAAGTTAAATGTCAGTCAGTGACATTCATAAATTGCAAGTTAAAAGCACTGGAAGCTTTTCTGATATCAGAAAAAGAAGGTAATTGGTGTCTGCCATTGTCAGCAGTATTACTTATCTTCAGTATTTTCCCTTTTGTTGGTTGAGATGATCTGTGTAATTTCTTTCTTCCTATAGCCTTGAGAATGAAGAACAGAAGGAAAGCCAGAAAAGCAAGGGAAGGGAAGCTTTCTTAGAGTGATGTGTTTCAACCCTCTCCCCTCCTCCCTTGCCAGTTGTGGTATATAATAATACAATAATGTAAGTCTTCGAAAAATGGTAGTTGAGATAGAATGCACTCAAAAATAATGCATTATATAAAGTTATTTTTCAGCATAACATGAGTTTTGAATTGCTTTTTCTCAAAAGTTGACTGAATCACTGTATGCAGTCTGCTGTAGAAAAGCTGAGCTTAGGCGTGTGCACTATTGGTCAATTTGACATTGAAAGCACTAATTTCAAGATTTTGTTTTGGGTTTTGTTTTCTTTTCATAGTGTAGAAATGTTCTTGCATGCAGAGAGGTCTGTGTCTGATATTTTTCTTCTCCTTCCTCTGTCCCCTGATAATCACGTTGAATGAGGCTATTTCTGGATATAAAATCTAAATTGCAGAAAGAAGTCTTGGTGCTAGTTTACATTTTTCAATTTAAGCTGCGAAGGGAGGCCCATGCCCCCTCCTGGCTGTTTGCATAGGGAGTGTAAGGCTCAGTGTCTTGGCCTGAAGAGAAGTTTGACCATTTCATTGTGGCCCATTTTTACTATGGGTTTGACTGAAACAACATGTAATATGACTGACTTCTTTCCAAAAAAAACATTGAGTTGTCCCACAATTGTGCCATTCTAAGTGAAGTTAGATATAGAAGTGGAGTCTGATTGGGATAAGTTTAAAACATGCATTCTGCTGCTGGTTTAATGCATACGTTTTTGGGGAAAGAAGTAGAGTTAATGGAGGCCTGATTCTGGAGTAGTGACTCTATAGTTATTTACCTGCTTTTAAAATTATTTTTCTGTTTCAGCCCTGCAAAATTATCTTGCTTCTCCAGGGAAGGTGTGTTGTTTCTCAGGAGAATGCTGTACCCCAGGTGCTCCTCTGGTTGCCATGGCAGTTTGCTAGCAAGCAGCCTCTTAAATATGTTGCTCTTGGCAAAGAAATAGTATCTTTTTGATTGCTTTGCCAGATGCTCATTTTATAGAATATTCTACACAGAATAGTTTAATTTTTGTGATAAAATGTCCTTTTTCTCCCCCCTGAAATGTCACTACTTTTTAAGAAATAAGTTTCTGAGCTGTTGCCACCTTTTTTTTATTATTATTATTTAAAATAAATAATTAAAAAGAATCCCCTCCCATCTTCTTTACCCCAGTCTGCCTCTTTTTATAAGCTCTTTTGGTAACTGATATGCGAGTGTGATTGCGCTGAGCTGGCTTTGGTTACATGATCTTACTGAGAAATGAATTCTCAAAAATGTTCTTTGCTTGTTGAGGATACCTGCTTAAATTCTGTTTGCAATCTGTCCTTTTTTTGCCTAGTCAAGTTCTGGGATGTAAAGAACAGTCTGTGTGCTCGTGTGTGTGTGTGGGGAGGGTGGGGAGGAGGACGAGTGAGCTACTTGCTGTCCAGTAACTGAGTCTGTTGGGGTGTTGGGTTTTTTCTTTTTATCTTCTGAGCAACCTGAAGAGAGTTGTGGGTTTTTTTGGTTGGTGGCTTCTTTTTGTTGTTGTTTGCTTGTTTGTTTTGTGTTTTGTTTTATTTGGTTTTTACCTTTAAAAGTGTTTTCTTCAGACAAGAGTCGTGGTTGTAATGTGCCTTGATAAGCAAAGAAAAAGATGTGACGGTATCTTTTGGAAATGAAGACATTGGTATTTTTCACACCTAAGCATCCGAGGTAATAGAACACAAATGAAAGGACTGAAGGGTAAGCTGTACCTTTTGGTGCTTGTCTGAGCAAGAAGTGCTGCTTCAACTGAATAGCTGGGGATTATCACAGGAGGTGTCATGGCCCAGGAACCTTTCTCTCCCCCCGAGACCCTTGTTCCTGTGTTGCAGGGTTTTGCAAGAGGCAGAGGAGTGGTGACACACTTGCAGTAAATTGTGAGGGCTGTGCTGGCTGTGTGTGGAGCTGGAGGAGCCATTGTCTCTGGGCATTCTGCACATTTCTAGTCCACCTACTCTGGGTGGGAAGGTGTTGACATCTATTGCGTGAGTGGATTTATTATGACATATAGCATAAGTAGAAGTCACAGTCAAGCCCTTAAGAGAGCTTTGCTTTAGCTACTCACAGTTTTATTTTTTTTATGAAGTCTGTACTGAAACTTATTCAGAAGGTTATTCTAATCCTGTTCTGCAATATGAAAATAAAAGTGTAATTTCAAACAAATGACTTGCCAGACATTGAATGCCTAGTGAGGTTGTGCTAGTCCCCAGTGCAGGGAGGTCATCAAATCAAATATTGTGGCTGAATTTTTGAAGTGCTTGGATAATTTTATGACCAATAGTAGCATTTGTAGTTATGAAAGGTAAGATAAAGATCATCAGCTCTCATGCTTCAAGGCATAAGGTAATCACTGCAGCGTTACAGGAGGGATATTTCCCTGCTGAGCAGCATTACACAGTTGGTTATGTACATTATGAGGTGTGTTCTTTCCTTTGATCTAAGCCATTAGCCAAAAAGGTGACACTTGATGGCTGAACAGGTTACTAAGACAAACCTTATATCAGCCATCAAGGGGATATATGTTTCTGTATGAAAAGGTTTTGTTGCCTCACGTAATCCAAGCTGTTGCTTGCAGGAATGTGTATCACTAAGAATCATATAAAGGCGACAGGTTCCCATGTTGGGCTCAGTAACTCTTCAGCTGCTGTGAGAGGCTTAATTGTTCTATATATGTGAATTGTTGTGTGTTGTATGCTTGGTTGGTGCTCTCTCCTGCCTGGCTCCTGCTTGGAGCCAACTTCAGACCGTGGTCTGCAGGTGTGCATTTTATGGTTTCACAGTAGCTGACAAGTAGACACTTGGGCTCAAGAGGAAAAGCTGGATTATGACTCTGTTACAGGCTTGTCAGGCACTGCTGGGTCCTGCCCAAGGTAGTCTCTGCCCTGTTGGGTTAGACCTGGCCAGATGGCCATTCAACACTTCTGCATGCTGGTCATATTTAGAGCTAGCCATGAGAAGAAGCTAAGCATAGTAAGCTTATGCATAATAGTAATAAAATATATTTATTCCCAGTCTTTGTTTAACTAGGCTGGAAAGGCCAAGTTTTTCTTGTTTCTTGTCCTGGTTATTTTCCCATGCTTGTAACCCCCCTAGAGACCTTTATCTGAATGTACTTAGAGGTTTGGTTTGGAAAACAGGTGATCAGGAATCACCACTCTTTCATATGAGATCCAAGTAGTCCTCTGAGTTGACTGAAAATGTCTGATACTCCCAAAGAATCATTAGACCTTTGTACAGTTGCAGCAAATTGGTATCTCTTAATAATTCTATCCACCAGCTGCCTTCTCCTCCATTTAAATTGATGAACCTCCAGGTTAAAGCAGAAATCCTTGTCTTGTTGCACTTTTTGCCTCTAAATTTCATCCCATTCAGTTTTCTAGCTCGCAAGGTCATCTCATTCTTTGTGTGTGATGATCGTGTCCTCTTCTGTGCTGATAACTGTGTTGTCTTTGCATTTCATAATCTAGTCCTTGAACCAAGGTTGCTGATGAATATATTAAGCAGGGTAAATCCCAAGACTGGCTCCTGATAAATACTATTAGTAACATTTCTCCATCTTGAGAAATGTTCTTCTTTCAGTGCAGACTCTTGTGGTGCCTCCCATAGACAGCTTTCTAGCCATATTATGATGTATTCTTATATTATTCCTCATTGTCTGTCTTTTAAATAATGATTTCCTAGAGGACACTGTCAGATGCTTAATTTAAACATGGATATATTAGTTGCACTCTATTGCCCTTGTCTAAGTCGTCAGCTGTCTTAGGAAGAAACCCATCAGTTCTCTCAGGTGATCTATTAGTAATGAGAATGTATTTCTTTTTATCCTATTTCAGGTCGATCTCTATGCCCTCGATTACTGCCTCGTCCAAAGTCTGCTGTGTTCAGTGTTACATGCATATGTGTTTATCACTTCTCCTTTCTTGGAATGCAGCTCCTATATTTAGTATTCCCCAGTGTTATTTGGGCTTTAGCAGTGATGATCAGGGATGTGTGAACAACGAAGTTTTCAGGTAAAAGTTTATGAAACTAACTGGGAAGATTTCGTTTCCCATTAGTTTATAAACTTCATTAAAAAAATTGGCACTGAATTTGTAGTTTTAGTTCTTTCAGTATGCTGGAAATGTTCCTGTCCTTATGGTATTATTATGAGAAAATGGGACATTTGCCCAGGTTTGGGGGTACACAGAGTTAGGTTTTCATTGAATCCATGTGAGAATAAGACTCCTTAACTCGTTCTCCTCTTTATTTTAGTAGTTCTGCTTAGGTGAAATGAGCCTTTCACTGTTCAGTCTCTTTTCCTTTGAAAGATTGAGCTTAGGTGCTATTTTTACTGTGTGGCTGATTTAGGACACATGACTTACCTTGTTAATTAATCTGTCTTTTTGCGTCCTTGTAAGTTTTTTTGCTTACTCCTGATATTGTCTTTGAAGTTCTTACTCTTGTGGTGTTGGGGTTTTTTTAATTTTTTTTTTTATTTCATTCCAAATAGTTTCAACCATTTGTTAAACTTACATCTCTATATTGTTTGGCTCAATGCAGTCCCATCAGTTGTGTGAACTTTCTTAGGCACTCGGAGTTGGCTCTGTTGAATCCCAGACCTTCTTTGTAGACTGATTTTTATATATCCTGTTATACATCAATCAGCTTGTGAGAAGAATGAGTACTCAATCTTTTGATCTGTTTCTTAATTTAGCCATCTTTTCTATATAGTTATAGCTGCTTTTAAATTCTTCACCTCTGGTGTTGTGCCCGGGGAGGCTCAGCTGTGATTAGAGGTAAAGAACGAGCCTGAAGACTTCATGTCATGGGCAAAAAATGGTGAAGTGGCATGAAAAAGAAATCACTAAAAGGAAGATAAGGTTTTCAGTCTGTTCTTGTATTTTGATTTACTCTCAGTCAATAGGATGTGATGACAGGATTACTCCAGACTTCATATACATTGTATAGTTTTCTGTTTTCTACTCTTTAATTCTGGAGATTGATGAATATCTGATATTCTCTCCTTTAGTAAGGTATTTTATTTGATTTAGGACTGTCTTCACATTGGCTTCAGATTTATAACTGTAGTTAATCCAATTCTGTTGCACCTTAATTAACTTTAAAATAATCTTTAGTAATGAAGTTATGATTTTTTAAAATTTGGACATTCAAATGACTCCTTCTTGTTGAACCACCTGTAGTTTTAAAGGAAAACATGTATAGTGGGCATGCTTTTTACTACTGAAACACATCATGAAAAATGAGATAACAAGTGAGGAGAAATGCTATACAGACCTATTTGATGCACTGCTATAAGCAGAAAAAAATTATAGTGAGGTCTTTGGTTCTGAATATAATAATTACACACAAATTATTTCACTTGTTACAATTCTGTCCCTTCTGTGGAAGGCCATGGCTAGCCAGGGTGTAACAACTCTGTGTCTGTGCTGCATCATCCCTTTGATTCCTGTTGTAAAACTTGACAAACCCCACTGAAGTCCCAGTCTGCAAATGAGTTGTAAATTCCTGTAATGCAAGAATGGCAAAAAGAAAGAAACACATTGGTTCTTATTAACCTCTTAAATTAATTGCCTGGCTAAGAGAGCTCATTCCCAGAATCAGGACAGATCTTCTTCTTGTGGGCCAGGCATTGCATTCTGGTGATTCAATCTGTTGTTTCATTCAGGATACCTTCTACCTGTATTTTTTGAAGTTTTCCATGTAAATTCTGACCCAGACTTTCCTGACTGAGACTGTGAAATCTGGCACCTTCACAGGTGTATGTATAAAGGGTTTTTTGTGTTCTGCCTAAGTCGTGTTTTGAAGACTCAGTTAGTGACAAACTCTACATCCTAAAATGTATTTTGAAATGAAATACATAGTAAAGCTAGTGTTCCAGAGAAATAAGTGATACAGAAATTGCCCAAGTGCCCTACATTTGGCCTACTTGAGGGAATTTGAACAGTCAAATTCAGGCATTAGATTTAGAGAATGTTTTATGTTTTTCAGCAGTACTCTTAGCTATAGTTTGGACTAGAAAGAGAAGAGTATGGAGTCAAGATTACTTGTGTAGACAGGCTCAGGTTGAAGGGAAGGAAGAGGCAATTCAATATTCATAAAATATTGTTTCTACGAGAAATTATTGTCAAATTTAGTGAAAGCCCACTGATCTTGCAAGCAACGTAATGCACAGGATGGAGGGATCAGAAGGACTAGAGTTCTGGGTGAGCCTGTGGGCTCCAAAGAAAATCTGTTCTTGGGATAGAAATAATAGCTAAAAGGTCACCTGAATAATCTGTGCTTCTAAAAGGTTGCAATTTGGTCTCATGGGACGGCCAAACTCCCTCTTGTAGTAATGGTGGTTACAAATTATTTTTTAGAATTTGAATTACTTTTGTTTACGTGTGTAAAATCTGTATTCACAGAGGAATTAATATGTCTGAAAAAGGTATTAGAAAATAGATCTCAACTTACTACTTTTAAAGTTGTTCTACAGAAGCAGTAGCCAGTGTTTCAGGGTTAGAAAATTTAATATTAATACATGGAAAGCTGTTCAGAAAGGACTGTAAAAATGATGAAGGGGTTGTAGGAACTGATTTATGAGGCAAGACCAGAAGTTAGATAAATAGAGCTTGGTTGAAGGGCTGGACTGAACGTGTGTTCAAATGTGTGCATGAACATTAACAGGTATTAAGATGTCATTAAATGTGTAGAAGTGGGATGAGGAAATGCAAATGTTTGGGGAATGCTGTAAACAAACAAACAAAAAATCCCAAGAGAGCAAATGCACCACCTCAAACAGGAAGACCTTTTGATATTGCCCTTTTTTGTGCTTCTCCAAACTGTGGTTGGGATGGGAGGGAGGGACCCATGTTCAAACCTTTCCACATCCTCTTCTGTTTGTGGCACTTGTTCCCTTGTGAGGCGAAAGGTCTTATTTCAGAAATGTCACACTCTTCAAAATGTGTTTTATTTGTATTAACTCAGCTCTGCTTTCTCAGTTTGTTCTAAATTAATGAATACTTTCTGGTAAGCCTAAGCTGTACTTTTATCATGCAGTCTGTTGATTTAAAATAAAAATAAGTCATCTATCTCTGCTAAACACCTCCCAAAAACACAATAAATGATTTCTAGTACTAGACTTCCGTGCTCTTTTTGATTTGTGAGCAACTCAAGTTCTGTAAACTCTGTGTTCCTGAAAAGCTGCCTGTTCTGCATTCCCCATCTCCAGCTTTTCTTGTACCAAATTTGTCTGCTTTCATTCCTTAGGGAGGAACTCCAAGTTGTGTCTGTAGCCTTTGGAAAGCTCTCTAAAATATTTAGGAGTCTGAAAATGACTAAGAGTCTCTCTGTTCCTAACAGTACAAACTGGGGTAAACAGCTTGGTAGGGAATGAATATAATACTTTTTCATTGTGCCTGTATTTAGCCTGTACACATATATTTTATCTCTCTCTCTCTTTTTTTTTTTATGGGTACCTCAGCTTAAATAACAGGTGGAGAAATAAAGATACTGCTGCCACCTGGCCACTGTCATTTGTGAATAATGGCATTTACTGTAATGAATTGCAGCTTTATTAAGATCCAAGATTAAATCTGCATTTTAAATACAAATGGCTATCAGCTTAAAAATTTGAGAATTTGCCAGCTGTGAAGGAAGCAATTCCCCCCAGATCTTTGCCACTGAGAAAAAGCAATAGTGGCAGGGATTTAGTGTGAAGGACTGGACAATGTTGAATCTTTTCGTCTTGACCTCCCTCTTTTTCTATAAATAAGCACAGTTTTTTTCTTTCAGAGACTAAGGTGAAAATGGCATCTGAACACTGAGGCAAATGTACTTTACCAAAGGAATGTGCAGTGCATGTGAAATAGTTTCACAGTGTAAAAACCATTTGCTAATGTGCTTTCAGAAGTTGTCACTTCCTCTGAGAGACTGCAAAAAGGGGATCTCTTTGATCTCTAGGTTTGAGACGCAGGGGCAGTGACAGACTGGTGTTAAAAACTGCTTTTATAGTCCATGGGGATAGTCTGGGGCCTTGTCAGGAATTGGGGGAGACCTACAATCTGATTTCTGAAGCAGCTATATGATTAGCCTGATTTTCTCCTCAATTTTGTGAGACACCACATTGAGTTGGGCTATTCGTGGTGGTTTCCAAAGGAATCCCGTGGTCTGCAGCCTCCTGCTGTCATGACCCCACTGCTCTTCAATGCTCAGAAAACAGGGATGTGGCTGATGAGGTGAGGAATGAGAAAGGGCAGATACGGCCACATTCCCCCGTCCTTTCAGGCTGAACAGAACATCACAGCCGACTTCTGCTGGTGAAACACGCTGAGTTCAGATTCAACTGGTCACCATGTTGTGCAGTCTGAGCACCCTGTCAGATCCATATCTGGGAGGGCCTCTGCTGTGGGAATTACAGAAGCCTTTTGCACAAAAGCTTGCATTACAATTTTCCTGGCAGAACTGTATTAAAGTAGTGGCATGTGATCCTGCACAGTGCTGAACAACCTAGAAGGAATGGCAGCCAAATTGCCAGCTCTCTTATTTACTTTGGAAGTGAAGTAGTTGACTGCTGTGGGCTTGTTATGACACTTCATCTTGTGTTCCTTTCTTTTTTACTGTCTTTGCTGTTTGGGACAAACATCAGGCTCATAGCAGTGAGCCAAATACCCTTTGAATTGTGTAACTTTCTCTCTAATGATGCCATGAGATGATTTTATGTTTATTAGTATAACTAAGGTATCAAACCCCAGACTGTGCACATCATGACTTTCCTTTTTCTGACTAATGCATGGCAGTTGTTCGGGTCCAATGCTGTTCTAACATCTCTAGTTGGATGGATAGCCCAGTCCAGCTGGATGGAAGATGCTGGGCTGGAGAGCCTGTGTCTTCCTGGAGGACAGTGTGGCTTTGGTCTTTAGCCATCTGTGCAGCCTTGCCATGGCAGGCTTGATTTCTTTGCTCTGCACTCTTCTGTTTACTTTCACACACAAAACCGCTTGCAATTACCTCTGCTGAAACTAATAGAATTATATCTGTCTGAGAGTGCTTTTGAGTTAAGAAATGTGTCTTCTGTGGTTTGTGCTTAATTCAGAAGTCCAGCAGTCAGAGAGACTCTTCTTTCAAGCTGCAATGCATGTTTCTTCATCTTGTTTCTTCAATGCATATTTCTTCATTCAGCTTGCATTAATAGCTATTGTCAAACCAATTCCTTTATGCCTTCAAGATGTCTGGGCCTTTTGGGTGGGTTGTAAGGCATCAACCACCAGTATTTGTTTACGTGGATACCAGATAAAATGGCAGATTAAAGCAACGTTGATGAATTGCAGCACTGCAAAAATATAAACCACTGAGGTTTGTACTAAAACAATATGAACAGTTTTGCCATCAGAGAAAAGAGCAGAAGCCCACCCCTACCCCAAAAAAAAACAAAAAAGAGAAAAAGAAAAAAAATTAGGGACAGCCATTGAGAGATGCTGTGAGTAGAGGAAAAAATTATTTTCTCAAGGTAGTAATAAGCTGGGTATACCTAAGGGAAATTGAGTGAGGAATAGGATTCACTCCGGTCACCTCAGAAACAAGCTGTTCAGCTGTCAGTAGGTATTTAAATTGTTATTCCAATATTTTATTATATTAACAACCTGGTTAATCAGATGTTTTAATACATGATGCTACAACACATTAATTTTCTGATAGAGGACCAGATAGAGATTTTAGTGTATGGATAATGATATCCTCGATGTACTCTTAGTATTTACTAGCCAAGTCTTGAGAACTGCCTGTGACTGAATGAAGATGGATGCTTCTGAATTTTTATCTGCCTTGTGTTAATACTTTTTTTTTGTTACTGATTCCTGAACAAGCTGCAGTGTGGGATGTCCCTTTAATTGTATGCCTGTGCTTAGGGTGCCCAGATAGAGACTTCAGGGTTTTAAAGTGTGAAAGAATCCCTTTATTAAGATGAACACAGTGTGTACAGGGAACATAGCCCATCCTGGATCTGCATGGGGAACTGGGGGTTGTTTTAATTTTTATATATATATATGGATGCATGTGTGAATACCAGATTTTTAGATAGTACAGATGTTGGTTGTCTGGTTTTTGGTGTGCAGATGTTCTAGTGTACATCTTGAACCAAAGCAAATATCCTGTACCCATCATCCTTGATAATGTGTCTTCCTTGTATTTTAAGAAATAGCAGGTTTAGGAAGGATTTATCAGAATGCAAAAATCTAGTACCTATTTGACAAGAGCAAGAAGATTTGTATTACCTAGAATCAGTGCAAATTACATGCTATGTAATTGAAAGAAACTCATATTGGTCTTCCTTTGTTTAGGGGGTCTTTCTGGCCTTATGTAAACCTTGAAATAATTTAACCACAGTGATTTCACTATTCCTGTATGCTTTCTTCCTTTATGCTTTCTCTAAAACTGTTTTAACAGAATCTGGTTCTGGGATTTTTTTCCAAGGTCAAAGCAGCATATGATTTTACCCTTCCAAATATCTTTGTGATGATTCAGAAGCAGAGTTCGGAGCATGTGACATGTTGGGTTAGAAAATTTAAAATTAATAAATAGAAAGCTGTTCAGAAAGGACTGTAAAAATGATGAAGGGGTTGTAGGAGCTGATTTATGAGGCAAGACCAAAAGTTAGATAAGTAGAGCTTGGCTGAAGGGCTGGACTGAACGTGTGCTCAAATATGTGCATGAACAGTCAGAGAGGAGCTTTTTATGAATTCAAGATTGTGGACTAGACAGAAGAGCTGTTTTAGGGTTGCCAAGACAATAAGAAGGTGGAACTAAGGAACAAAGTTGTTAAGATTTCTGAAAAACTGGAAGGTAAATAGAAACTGATTGTTAAAGAGAAAATTATATTTTTATATATGTGTATATACATTCAGCTTTGTTAGACCGTATGATTGATCAGTCTGTTGTGTCAATGGATTATTTCACTTATTTGTTTTGGGTTTGTGAAAGCATTGCAGGAGGACAAAAAGCTGTTCTTTATTGGAAGAAGATGGATGACTTTTAAAACGTCTTTTTATATCTTGAATATCAATGTTTTGTGAGAAAGCAGCATGTGCTCTGTGTGTTGTTATTGTGCATTACTAATTTTTCCTTGACATTTATTCTACGCAGAAATAGGAATGCAGTCTAGATAAAGTAGTCACTTCTTTCCTTTGGTTTCCTAGAATGTCAAGTGAATTGCCTCAAAAAGGCTGGCAGTTGTGTTAAATGACAGGTTTATGACTCAAATAGGGTTTCAGTACATCACTCACCTTAATGAAAAACAATACCTAACTAATTAAAATTGCACCTATAAGCTGTTAAAATGACATTTATTAGCATCCTTCTTACAGTACTTCAGTGCAGTGGAACCTTGAAAAATCTTGATTTTGCCTTTCCATCCTAAATGAGTCTCTGATTCTTCATTTTTTAATACTTAAGGCGTAACAAATATGTCTTAATATGGTGATAAAATTGCTTAGATTGCTTTTTCACAGGCTAAAGGAAATAGAATTCTTGGTTTGAAATAAGTGAATTAAGTGGGTTGACCTTGGCTACCTGCCAGGTGACCACCAAGCTGTTTTATCACTCCCCTCCCCTCCCCTCCTTGACAAGACAGGGAGAGAAAAATATAACAAAATGCTCACAGGTCAAGATAAGGACAGAGAGAGATCAGTCAGCAATTACTATCATAGGCTAAACAGACTCAGGGAAATTAATTTATTGCTAATCACATCAGAGTAGGATAGTGGGAAATAAGAACAAATTTAAATAAAACCTTCCTCCAACCCCTCTCTTCTTCCCAGGCTCAGCTTCACTCCTGATTCTTCTCCCACCTCCACCCAAGCCATATAGGAGGATGTGGAATGGGAGTTATAGTCAGTTCACAGTACCTTGTCCCTGCTGTTCTTTCCTCTTCACACCCTTTCCCTGCTCTAGCGTGGGAACCCTTCCAGAGCAGAAAGTCCTTCATGAACTGTTCCTTTTGTGGGCCCTTCCCATGGGCTGCAGCTCTTTGTGAACCCTTCTGTGGGGTCACAAGTCCTGCCACCAAATTTGCTTAAGTGGGGGCTCCTTCCACAGGGCTGCTGGTGCATCTCTGCATCCCCATGGACCTCCAGGGGCTGCAGGGGCACGGCTGCCTCACCATGGGCTGCACCACAGGCTGCAAGGGAGAATCAATCTCTGCTCTGGTACCTGGAGCACCTCTTGCCCCTCCTTCTGCACTGACCTTGGTGTCTGCAGAGCTGTTCCTGTTCGATGTTCTCAGTCCTGTCTCCCAGCTGCTGCTGCACAGGGTTTTTTACTCTTTTAAATATGTTATCAGGAGGTGCTACCAGTGTTGCTGGCAGGTTCAGCTCTCGTCCATGGTGGGTCTGTCTTGGAGCCAGCTGGCATTGGCTCTGGTGGACATGGGGAAGCTTCTGGCATCTTGTCACAGAAGCCACTTCTGTAGACCCCTTGCTGCCAAAACCTTGCCACACAAACCCCACACAGTAAAATGAGTTTCTTTTCTGTGGAAAGTCAGGTGGTGTAATTGATAATGGTATAAATTCTGAAATTCTCTTTCAGAAGCTGCCAAGGAGAGCAGAAGGAGCTGTTCTAATTATGGTTTTGAGAAGGAAAACCACCTTTGCATTGTTATATAAGGGCTTTGACTGTTGTGGAAGTGTAGTATTTTTTGTGTCCTTTCGGTTTTATAGTCATCTCAGTCTCGTGTTACAGCCCAACAGCAGGAGCTTTAGCCCTGTCTACATCATTCCCTAATTGTTTTCAGGTATGTATATGCTAACAGACAGGCTCTTCCTTCCCTCTTTCGCTCTGTTTCATCTCTTCTTTTTCCAAACGCTAAGGAAATGTCATTTTTTTCCCCTCCCCTACAAACATTGTTACTCTCAACCTATTTTGGGGTGCTCCCTTCTGCTTTCCATCAAAGGGCGCATATTAAGGATGGAAATACAGACAGTGGCTTCTGCCTTCAATTCTCTTCACAGTAATCTTAGAAGTGCTGTTATTCCTCTTGTGAGTAAAGAGGAGGTTTTTGTGGCCATTGCTTTCAAGGAGGTACTGCTGCTGTGCAGGGAAGCAAAGGATATGCGGGGTAGGGACACGGGAACAGAGCACAGATTAGTAGAACAGTGCACCTGAGCTTGCTAAAGTAGGAAGTGTGAGTTGCTCTTTTTGATCCCTGTTTGTCTGGGATTCAAGTGTCACATCATGATCTGCAGCAGCCAAATGTGTTGGGGGACCAAGTCCCACCAGTGCCTGCTAGCTCTGTTCTGTTCTTGGCAGCTACAAATGGATGTTCCCTATTATATCCTGGTATAGGCATATTGGTTTGCATTGACATGAGATTTATGTTCTCAGATTTTTTTTTTCAATTACTAAAATGAGGACTTTTTGTTAAGAAAAATCAGAGACACTTCATAGCAGGGTCTTTTTTTATATATAATCTCATGAATTCAATGTGGAGTAGCTTTACTTTGACAATCATCACTTTTCATGGTTTTTGAAATCTCTGACAGTGGGAATATGTTTTTGTAAAGCAGATAGTGTCCTGCCTGGCTCTGCCATGTGGGTGACTTCATGCGGTGTCCTACAATGTGACTAGGTTACATTACTGTTAAAATAACCCAAAATGGTAGCTTGAAATATGTGTGGAGGAAAGAGAAAGCATGGGAATCCAGTGGAGATAAGGAGTATTTTGCATTGATTTTTTTATATTGACTTTCTATCCAAGCTTGCCTAGTTCTGCTGTCTTTATTTTTTTCATCGTTTATTTACAACTAAAGCAGAATGACCAATGAAATCAGGCTAGAATTTGCTTCTTAATCTAGATGGTGAAAATGCATTAGATATCTATAGAAGTCTCCATCCTTATATTGATAGTGGAAGCTCATGTAGTTTTCATAATGGTTCTCTCCAGGGACAAAATACATGAAGCTTTCATCAACAGCAATCTAAGAGTTACTGTTTTGCTATTAAATAAAGTTTCCTCTAGCTTGAAACTTTGAGTCAGAACACAGTGTTTGAAACCAGCAATGCTCATTCAACCCTGTTTTTCTTTCTCCTTATTCAGGAGGAGATCTCTGTTGATTTATCTCCCTCTGCAGTGTGCAAGTGAGTGCATACATACACACACAAACTATTCAGTAGGTTGGTTCAAAGCCCATTAAACTCATAGTGCCTTTCTGTGGACTTTTACAAGGATACTTTCACCTGATGTATGCCTCTGCCACTCACTGCCCTGCTGTGCAGTCCTGTATTTTACAGAGAATTTTACTGGGTTTTGAGAGAACTGGTTAAAACCCCTTCTTGGTCATGCTGGAATTGTGTCTTATTGCTGATAATGTGCTCTAAGATGTATGTGATGGTGCTGGGAATAAAATAGTAATTCACTCTCATGAATATCTATATAATGCCACCTCTGCTCCCAACCTCCTCTCCCAAATGTGTGCTGTGTACTACAAATTCAAATCCTGCTTCTGGAAGAGTTCAGAAAGCTCGCTTTTGCAGTAAGGCTCTTTACAGGAGGGCAGGTGCCCATTCAAGACATTCCATTAAAACTTCAACCAAGCAACAGACTCCCAGAATTAGCCTTCCCAGCCAGGGTGGGCTGGCTCTGCATCTCTGCTCCATCCTTTCTTTGTGCTCTGATCACTTCTTTTAGTGGAACTTGAGGGAATCTGTATGAATGTATTCCTCAGTAGCTGATACTGATAAAGGAAATGTATTTAAAACATTATTGACTCACTGTGATGATAGGAGATGTAGTAATTTAGATGCAGAGTTACTGGAAAAATAATACCAAGGCCCAGTGTTCCCATTTCTTTTGTTTTTGAACACAGCCAAGTATGTGACTATGTTATCAAAGGGGAAAGCATTAAATCACCAGTTCTATCTCATAGCCAAAAGCAAAGCAATTAAAGTAAAGTTCATGCTAAGTGTGGAGGCAGGACATAGGGTTGCAGGTAGAGAATATTTTTATGATCATTTGTTGGATTCCTCCCCCCCCTCCTCCTCTTACTGTTCTTTTTCATCTCACCTCAGGTTATACCTAAGCAATGCAGTAGTGTTGCAGTCTCCAAGGCAGAAATGCCTCTTTCGGTAACCAGTGCTATAAATCACACCTGATTATCATATTTGCTCAGATGAGAAATGCTTATTGTGTTTTTCAGTTAAATCAATTAAGGTTATATTTATATTATAATATATATAATCTCTAAAATTAGGTATGTTTCCTTGTTTATTTATTTTTACATTACAGATTAAATTTAATTTAAAAAGGCACAAACAGTAAGACTAGATTGTGTAGCAAGGATGTGAAACAGAGAAATGTGTTTATCATGGCTCTAAGGGATACTCAGAAAGGAACTGTTTTGTGATGATCCATCATTTTCTTATCTGCATATGATATTTGTCTCTAACCCTCTGTGGAACCTGATTAAGAAGGAATAATCTGGACCCACGAAAACAAAATCAGTAAATCCTCTATGGTGTGAAACCACCTGGTTTGAATTATGTGGCACTGAAGAGGCATTGCTGCAATTGCTCAGCAGTGGTGATGAGTCTGCCACTTCAAGTTCAATGTTTCCTCATGGATTTTTCAGCAGAGCTGGATAGAGGAACAAGATATAATGGAAACAGTTGAATAATGAATTGTTGGAAAGATGTTAAGAGAGAACAGTTAGGAAAATGCAAATAGTGTCATGAAGGGCATAAACAGAGAAGATAGGGCCCAGTTGGTGTTTATTGACATGAGAAAATGTTGTTCCCTTACCTGTGTGCTGCAGAAATAGTCATTGAGTGAAAAAAAATCCTTGAATGTGAAATGGTGGAGTTTTAATTTTATATTATTTTTGATACTAACATATGTCTCATTTACTAGCTAAAAGTCATTATAAAATACTAGCCTAGTAGTTTTCCAGGAACTGTAGGGTTTTTTAGACATGATAAAGACACCACCCCCCAAATAAACCCCAACAAACCATACAGTTTTAATAAACATTTGATTTTTCAGAGGGTACAGTGTCCTTCAAAATACCACAGTACAATGTTGCTGTGGGTACAGGGATTCTAGATCAATTATATGGGTAGCCTTCTACAATTTATCATTTGAAGATAGCATCTATGTGGATTTGAAAGAGTAAGCCAGTCAATATCACAGGACATAGATAGAAGGAGTCAAACTGGGTTTTGGGTATTAGGGTGAAAAGTAGAACAGTGAAGCCAAAATTTTGGTATAAAACAAGTGCTGATGGAACCAAATATTTAATATAATTGCTCCCAGTATAACAGCATGAGGAAAGAATTGTTCATTTTGGTAAAGTAATCCATTGTTCAGCCTTACCCATTAGTAAAATCAGATAGAAGAGATTAAACAGGTCAGGTATTAGCTGAATAAAAATGGATCTGGTTGTTTCAATGTATTGTTTTACTTGGCTAATACAGGTGAATGGAGGATTAGAGTTAAAAAACCTGCTTTCCTCACATCTTCTCCCCTGTATAAGCATCCACTAATATCTCTGAGAATGTTTGGAAAGATAATAAATAAGGAGGTGAATCTGTTACAGAAATCTTCCATTCCTTTTCCAACAGCAGAATTTATTTCATCAGTGCTTACTGAGATCCAGAAGGAGTTTCTTTCATAAGTGAAATCAAAGCCAAAGCAAGTCTGGCTTTGGGAGTACACTTACGTAGTAAACTAGGAGCAATCCTTCTAGGGAACAGAGCTATTTTCATAAAAATGAGGTGGTTTTATTGCTGGGTTTTCTAATGGGCAGTAATATATTTGTGAGCAGTAGTAGCATAACCTTTTATTTGTTGTAAGACATGTAATGGCAACTCTTACAGCTGGGCATGAAGTAGTTAGGTTTAGAATGAATTCTCATGCATTAAGAGACCTTGAAGAAGAAAAATGGGTGAAGGAGTGCTACTAAGGGAGAGTAGTCCAGTTAGATTTGTTATACGTGACTCTTCCTACTCCTTTCCCTGTAGTAATTTGTTGAGGTTTCCATCATGGGCTCTGACCAGGGGAAAGCAATTAAGTCCCTCTGTGCCCCAGAGAGGGAAATTGTACTGCACTGTGGAGCACCACTTGTGTAAGGGAGTGGATATTCACATATTTGTTGGTCTGTATGGATTTGTCACAGGAATGTGGCCCAGATCAGACCCTTGTCATTGTACTCTGGGTTTTAGCGAGGGAGTAATGGAGAACAGGATCAAATTGCTGATTCCAAACTTCAGAGGTCACAGTTGGCCAGAAATGTGCTGTGCTGACAGACTGACAGGATAGCTCACAATTGACTGTTTACCTTATCAAACCATCATTGGTGGAAAGAATTTGTCCCACATATGCGTTGTGATAAGCCTCTTTTTTTCACCGTCTTCTCAACAGCTGGGGGATTCCCAAAATATCTGCTTTGTAGGAAAACATATAGAATACATGATGCAGGATGGGAAAAGCTGGTGGTGTTTGATATTTTCCATACTGTTCAGTTTCTGATGAACTGCCAGACATGATTACTGTGGTGAAATTAAGCAATATTTTCTTTCCTGGGTACATGTCATTCTTCTCCATGGACACCCCTTTGTCGTGGGGGAGAAGCTTGGATGCTCTTATGAGGTTGTGAGCTGTGCTGGTGGTGGTACTTGCCTCTGGTAGGGTCTACCATGCTAGTCAGGTCTCAACTGAAGGGTCAGACGAAGTGTGTCCACGGGCAGGATGGACTCGCTAGCCCCTGGCAACCATCCTAGGAGAAGGTTAACTCTAACTCCAAATCTGTGCAGATGGAGCTCACTTACCCCTGTAAGGCTGTCCATCTAAGAGAAGGACACTCTAACCAAACCTACATCCTGAGGACTTCGCTGTCACCGTCCAAGCTTGCTTGGCGCTGGCAGATGAACCTTAGGAGTAAAGGGTGGGACCAGTTCTGTGCATGCTGCACCTCATCTAAAAAATCCATTGTGCAGGCTCTAGGGATCCTCCCACACTTGCAAAGCCCTGTAGTGACAGGTGAGGGATG
Organism: Campylorhamphus procurvoides; assembly: GCA_013396655.1. Lineage (NCBI taxonomy): Eukaryota > Metazoa > Chordata > Aves > Passeriformes > Dendrocolaptidae > Campylorhamphus > Campylorhamphus procurvoides. The sequence continues at coordinate 794,514 of WBMV01002430.1, forward strand.
AAATGGCAGGNAAGCAGTGTACAGACCCACATATCAGGCTGTAAGCCCCCTACTCAGTGCAGATGGCCAAATGCTTCTCACAGATACAACCTCCATCCTGAATCGATGGTCTGAATGTTTTCAGACTCTCTTCAGTGCCAGCCATGTAGCCCAAGGCTCAGCAATTCAACACATCACACAGCAGCCGGTGAAAAATGAATTGGATCCAGCCCCTACTGTGGAAGAGACTCTTAAGGCCATACAGCAGGTAAAAACTGGCAAGGCAGCTGGGGTTGATGGAATCCCACCTGAAGTTGGGAAGCATGGAGGCCAAGCACTCCATGCTAAGTTTCACAAGCTCATTGTGCATTGCTGGGAACAAGGTGAACTGCCATCAGATTTCTGTGATGCAGTCATCATCACTCTGTACAAGAAGAAAGGAGAAAAATCAGAGGCATGACTTTGCTCTCCGTTGCTGGTAAAATCCTTGCAAGAATACTTTTGAACAGATTAGTACCTGCTATTGCAGAAGAACTTCTACCTGAAAGCCAGTGTGGTTTCAGAGCCAACAGGAGTACCACAGATGTGGTGTTTGTTCTCAGACAACTGCAAGAGAGGTGTAGGGAACAGAACAAAGGACTCTACCTAACTTTCGTTGACCTCACCAAAGCTTTTGACACTGTGAGGAGAAAAGGCCTGTGCCAGATCTTGGAATGATTAGGATGGTCCCCCAAGTTCCTCAAAATGGTCATCCTGCTACATGAGGATCAGCGCGGCCAAGTCAGATATGGTGATGCACTCTCTGAGCCCTTTCCAGTAACCAATGGTGTGAAACAAGGTTGCGTTCTCGCACCAACCCTGTTCACAATCTTCTTCAGCACGATGCTCCAAAGTGCCATGGCAGACCTCGATGAAGAAAACAGCATATACATCCGATATCGCACAGATGCAAGCCTATTCAACCTGAGGCGACTGAAGGCCCACACTAAGACCATGAATCACCTTGTCCGTGAGCTGCTTTTTGCTGACAGTGCCGCCAACATCCTGCTTTGCAGAGGCTGCTGAGCTCTTTGGGCTGGAAGTCAGCTTGAAGAAGACAGAAGTTCTCTATTAACCTGCAGCTCAGAAAGTCTTCCGTCATCCCCACATCACCATAGGTGAATCAGAGCTTAAGTCAGTCCTGCAGTTCAGCTATCTGGGAAGCATCA